>PVJD01006406.1:0-98963 GCA_004026545.1 Mormoops blainvillei | reverse complement strand
TGAGCAGAGAAACCTGGGCAGCTACTGCTAGAATTGTGCTGGAATCAAGAAGCTGCCCCATATTCGACACCACTGCTTCTGGAGACACAGGGTACAGGAGTATAAAGTGAGGTCTCTGCTGCAGAAAAGTCTCAAGTTTACATGATTATACTTGACAACAGCAGCAACTACAAGTCACCAGTGTGTGGCTTCATATCATATACCAAATCCCACATGAGAGCCTCCCAGTGGTAGGGATGCATCCGCATCCAGAACTTTAGCTGCAAGGGAGTCCAGAAAGATCATCCTTGGTTCCCCTGACTCTCCAAGCTGAAGGAGGTACAATGGAAATTCAGGGAAGCCACCCAGAAAGCCCATTACATAGTCAAGAAACCTGGGGCTGTATCCCACCTCTGCCACTTTCTAAATGTGTCCCTTATCGTCACTATGACATGGTAATGTAGGTAGCCATATCATAGGGGTGCTGAGAGGGTCGAAGAGGGTATATATACAAGTCTTAGAGTAGAGCCTGGAGTATCTTAAGTCCTCACTAAAGGGTAGACAGTGAGACTTTTATCACTACTGTTTTAGGAAGAAACACTACACCCACCCCCCTCAAAAAATCAGGTTACACAACCATACAAATATTTTCACACTACTTCTGGGAGCAAGGAATTTTTGGAGAAATGTAATTTGAATGTACAATTCTTGAATTACCAGGACTTATCTTTTTTACCTTTTGGGAGACACTGAAAAAAAAAATACTTGGAGTCAGATTTGTTGGAGGGAAGCCTTTTATACGGTTAACCACTCTCCTGGTTGGCTCAGGGAGGGGGACAACATTAAAGAAAGAAAGAAAGACAGGTTCTTGCTATTAGTACCCTGGCAACAAATGGACACCCCATTTTGCTTCCAACCACAGAGAAGGTAAGGGGAAGAGTGAGATGTCTGTGTCCCCAAAAAGTATTTTGGGAGAATGGAGGAGACTTGTTAGTCTGTTCCTAGGAAGGCAGGTGGGTGGGCAGAAAGAGGGGAGAAATCAGTCAGGCAACCCAACGCTGACTCCTCTGAGCTGCATGACCTTGGGCAGTCGGACTCCCTTGTCGACCTCTACTTTCTCACCCTCCAGATGGGGGCGCCACTTCTTCCCTGCTGGATTGACCATGAGACCACTCATTGCGTGTGCTCTTTTTCTGCCTCTTCCCATGGGCCACGTTTTTCTGGCCCAAATCAGCAGAATTTGTGAGCTCGGGCCAAGGGAGAGGTTGTGGGGGTGTCACTCCAGGGGAACAGAAACCTGCTCTGGGCATCTCTTCTTCACTAGAGCTGGTCCCGCACCTGCACCAGCCAAGCCTTTTTTTTTTTTTTTTTAAATAAATAAGCCAGCATTTCTTTTCTCCCGTCAGAGCAGTGCGGGGTGAGGGACACAGAGTCTCACTGGGCAGCAAAGGCAGCGAGGACACCCTTTCCCATCATAGTTTCACAGGGCCAGGTAGCAAGGCAGCTGCTTGCAGGCAACAAGCACCGTCAGGGAGTGGGGCCAGTATGAGGAAGAGGAAAGCCACGCACTGAAGGCCGCTGGGTCTGAGCCAAAAGATGCTTTCTCTGGCCCTGCCACTCCCTACACAACCTAGGGCTCCCAAGATGAGGGTGGCCAACCCACTGCAGTGTCTGCAGTTATTAGGGAGTAGCCATTGGCATCGCGGGCTTGTTTTTGGCAGGGAAAAGAGCCGCACGCCCACTTGGGCACCTGAGGACGGTGGCCGGTAAGGACCAGCAGGGGAGGCCAGATCAGCCTGCCAGGCACCCAGACCCAGACCTGGCTGCCTGTACCATATTGCTTACCGTCTGGCCAATAGACAAATTTTTCACAACCCAGATTCCTCTTCACATGCCTGGCCCTTCCTGTCCAACTGTTCCAGCATCTGTTTCTCTTAAAATGTATTTATTACAGCGAGAGGAATAATAATGGGGCCGGGTCCGAGGCCTCGGAGGCCCACGCAACCGCTCCTTCGAAAGCGATTGCGTTGGGCAAAACAGTGCCGTGTTCCACCTGGCAACAGCCTGCCCCCGTCACCGGAGTCAGAAAGCACTGGACGCTGGCCTTGGGTATGAGTCTGAAGGGGAAAAGTCACAGAAGGTATTCAGGGCCTTGAACTGGAGCCTGTCTGTGAGCAGCGTGGCCTTGGGCAACTCTCTGAACCTCTGGGAAGCTCAGCTGAAGCCACTGTGAAATGGAAGTGAAGCTACATGATCGCCATGGTGATTTGCTTCTCTTTTTGCCTCTGAGGGCTTCAAAAAGCTTGTGCTTATGGATCTCAGTCTCACCTGCTCGCCTGAGAATATGTATGCATTCATTCATTCATTCATTCATTCACCAGATCATTCAATGAGCAAGCCATCCGCAAAGCACCAGGGATGTAACGGTGGTTTAAAGAAACGAGAGAGGAGGGCCACCAAAAGCATGTTTCTTACCGCTCTGATTATTCAAATACTCGTGACAGGCAGGACTCGTGGGCCTGGGTTACCACGTGTCAAGCATAATGCTAAGCACCTTACAAATGTCGCCTCTGCTAATACTCCCCGTAGCCCAGTACTTTGTCTCTACAAGGCAGAAGAGAACATTGAGGCTCAGGAGGGTGGAGCAACTTGTCCAAAGACACACAGCAAATACACGGACTGTAAGAACACGGGACAAAAGCCTCGTCGTTGGTTGACCACCTTGGGTTCCTATTTAAACGTCTCTGCAGCTTACAGAGATTTGTTGTTGCCCTGATCCTATCTTATTTCCCCAGTAGCCCTAATGGAGAGATGGGGAGGGGGACGAGTCCCACGTTGCAACAAGAAACCTGAGGCCCAGGGATGGAAAGCGGTTTTTCCGTGGTTACAAAACAAGTCAGTGGCAGCACCAACTGTAAATACAAAAACAAAAACAAAACAATAAAAACAATGAACTTAAGCCTTGCAACATTTGCCCGTTGGTTCTCTTATTTAATAGGTACCAGATATAGTCAACTCCAGAATGGGTTTGTTTAGATTTTAGTGTCTTTAAAATGGAGATTCTCCTTACAATCGAGGGCACGCTACATTTCTGTTGGTAGGTTTTTACTGTTTTGTGTTTGGCCAGATGTAAAACAATGATGCGTATTACAATTAATGGCGTATTGGATGGCATGAAATATGGTGTTTACTGAGCACCTAATATGTGCAAGACCTGTACTGAGCATTCTTCCTGCTTGCCCTTCTTACCCAGGAAGGAGGCCCCAGGCTGAGATCCTTGGGGCAGTCGTGGGGGGATGGGTTTCAGGTATCAGCGTTTGGTTCTGTTCCATCCGCAAGCTCTGTTCATGTCATGGGTGTTGCAGGCATCCCACTTTGAGGGGCAGTGGTGGCGGTAGTAATGTCTGTCTCCAGCGTCTCAGGAGCCCTCATTGAAAGGGGCCTTTGAGCCTCCATCCAGGTGCCCTCAGTCTCAACTTGCATACCTTTCCTGAGTCCCCCAGGCCCAGAACGACTGGGCAGAGCCAAGCAGTGTGCACTGGGAGCGCGGTACCGGCGATCCTAATGCTGCCGCTGTGAGTTTTTGGAAGAGCTGGGGTGGACCTATTTTGCTGGCTCAGCCACCACCGCTGAGCCTGGAGAGGCAGAGGAGGCAGAGCAGGAGGAGCAAGTGCTGCAGACAAAGCACAGGGACAGGTTAGTTTGCTCTGGGTGGGCACCGAGCTGGAAGCAGAGCAGCAGTGCTGGGGGCTGATTGACCCTGGCAAGGCTGGCTCATGGTAGGAAAAGAGATGCTACCCCACCCTGCTAGGACCTGGGGGCAAACATGGAAAATTAAGTAACAGCATCATGGTACCTAAATATTTGGAGTAAATGTGGGTAATTTTCCCTTTCGTGTCTTGTCTGTGTCTTAGACAAATGAAGAAAAGAGAGAAGGAAACCTAGGGAGGACGCACAGTAGGTGAGCCATTCCCCGCGCACCCCTTGGGAAGGAGGCAGAATCATGGAGTAGAGCCAGGCTGGAACTGGAAGGGAACTTAGAGACCAAGTCCATCATGTTCCTCCTTTAACAGATGCTCGATGGGAGGCAAAGGGGGAATGACTCACCCCGGTCACATGGCAAGTTCCATCACAAGCAAGGTGGGCATGGAACATCTGGTGCCGTGTTTTTAAATCTGCACCATCGGAATACACATATGCACACACACAGTGACTTTCTCATCACAGAGGTCCTTCAAGTAAGGGATTGGCAAGTAAAAAAATTCTAAAGATGTTTTATACTTTTATTCATCAGGTGGTGCCATAGAGGAGTAGGTCAAAGTTGTGGTCAATGGTGCTTAGGGAAAAGAAAATCTGTCCTTGACTATAACTGGTAAACTCTGGGTAAAATGAAGTCAAATGTTTCTTTATTTCAGGACTTATCAGAGCGTTGAAAATGATATTGTCGTTCCCAAGCAATGAATGGGGAAGAGGAAATATGGATGAAAGGAGGCACAAAATTTTTGGATCTGAGAGCCCAGTATATTATTTTAACTCTATTTAATCAATTTTCTTAGTGTTATTGAATGCTATTGTAATGCTAAAATAAATAAAAACAGAGCATGCTCCCATCTGCCCATCGATCCAACTACCTAACCATCCATCAATACATTAATTGATCAACTCATCTACTCATCCACTCATCTTTCCATCAGGTCCTCTATCTTCCCATCCATTCATCCATCTGTCCATCCATTCATTTATCTTCGCACCCCAAATCCCACATATTGATCTACCTAACCATCTAACTTTCATCCATTCGTCCACCCATCCCAATTCCCACACCCCCATCTACCTATTCATCTAACTTGTCATCCATCCATTTGTTCATTGTCCAAGTCTTCACTGATCACCTACTCTACCCCGGGTGTTGCACTAATGCTGGCCACTGGAAAGGGGAGCTGATATAAAATAGATGCTCTTCTTACTTAAGAAGGTACTTACCGTTTGTGAAGGCGCGGAGAGGAGCAAATGCACCAGGCACGTGTTAAACCCTCTGGGTGGCTTAGTTAGCCCTGACGCAACCCTAGGGAGTAGGCATTCTTTGTAACCTCATTTCACAGATCAAAGACCTGGGACTCAGAAGGGAAACAACTAGCCAAAGGGCTATAGCTGCAAAATTGTGGAACAAGAATATGGACTTTGTTCTTTTTGATTCCAAAGCCCATGTTCCCATTCTGGTTATCATTAGAGAGGGTGGAACTACTGACCCATAACGTAATTAATGAATTAATTAAGTGGAAGATAATGTAGTGCACATTTGACCTACTTTCCCCATTCTGTCTACATATTTGATTAGTGGTTATTACGCACCTAGTATTCGCGAGGTACTGTGGGAATGCTAGGGCTATAATAGTGACCATGACATGGTTTCTGCTCAGAGGACAATTCTAATAGAATATAATACAAGTTATGCTGGGGGTGGGGACATGGGGAAAAGAGCCCTCCAGCCTAGCCCAGGGATCCAAGTTTCCTCTTGGAGACAGTGCGTCCAGCAAGTATAAGTACAAATTAGCTTGAGTGGACTGGGGTCCGGAAGGGCAGTGAAGGAGGAGGAACATTCCAGAGAGATGCAAAAGCCTGTGCAAAGGCCCAGAGGCAGGAGAAAGAAGCCATGGAGGATTGGCAGGTAGCTCCCAGCAGCTGGGGAGTGGAGTGTAGGGGTAGGGGTTGGAGCCTGAGGACAGCTCATGCCATAAGAGATCTTCTAAGCTTCCATAAGCAGTGTGGTCTTTATCTTGCAGGCCCATTGTTTATAGTTAAAAATCCTAGTTTCCTTTTCTGTAAAATGGGAGTCATGACCATAATTATGGACCTAGAGAGCTTATTTCTATATCTATATGTACAAGGTTCACCCAGAAAATATCCACCATGTAATATGAAAAATAGAGACATTTATTAAAGAAGATACAAGAAACATTGCACACAGGACAATGACAGCTCAGTCCCCTAAAAAGTAGGCACCTTGGGCCCTCACAAAGTTCTCCCAATCTCCATCAGCTGACCTGTTGTATTTTCCTGAATCTCATCAATGGTCTGAAACCTCTTCCCTTTCAAAGGTGATTTTAGTTTTGGGAAAAGCCAGAAGTCACAGGGCACCAAATCTGGGCTGTAGGGGGACCGAGTCACCTGGGTCACTAGTCTTTGTTGATTGCAGCCCATACACGTTCAACATTCTCAGGTGTGCTGTTTGTTGCAGACCTTCTAGAACGTGGATCACTTTCACCAGATTATCAACCATCTTTGAAGCATTTGTGCCACACTTTTATTTGCTCTGCACTCATTGCATCATCCCTGAGAGCCTTCTGAATCATCTGAGTACTTTCTGCAGAGGAAGGTTCGAGCCTAATGCAAAATTTGATGCAGATTCGTTGCTCTACTCACTCAGTCATTTCGGATGTGATGGCCACACAGCACACATGCTCACTCAATGGTGCCTACCGCCCCCACTGACTAGTACAATGAAGTCATCATTGTTCACATATGCACATTCCAGTCCCCTCCCCTTGGCTGCCAGGTTACATTGATGTCACGCAAACCGTTCTCATTATATTAACAGTGGCTAGGCATTTTTTAGACAAACCTCATGTATCTCTCTACATCTCTCCATTATCTCTATCTCTCTATATGTATGTATAATGTAAGCAAGGAAACCGTAAGAAATAGAGGAGGAGAACCATCAAAGGTTGAAAAAAATCCTACACTCAGGTGGCTTTTTAAATGTTTTAAATTCTTGCTTTACTGAAAAGAAATCAAATCCAGACATTGTAATGAGAGATGATACATTACGACTGTGGGTTTAGTCAAGAAAGAGGCTGTACGTGACCTCCAGGCAGAGAAGCTAAATTCAAAGGTACATCCTTGGCCCAGTATCAACCGTTTGGTGCATAAATGTACATTTGTACACTTTAAGTAAAAATAGAATGTATTTTTTACCCATAACCATTTAAAATCCCAAAGACAAACAGAAAACTGGGCAAAAGTACTATTACTTCATACCACAGACAAAAAGCTAATATCTTCGTCTTTAAAGTGCTCTGCTAATCAATAAAAGAGAAAAACTAATCACTTAATGGAAAAGTAGGAAAAGGAATGAACAGAGTTAACAGACAGAAAATACAAATAGTTTTGAATCCTATGAAAAAAAGTGCTCAGCTTCCCTTTTGAGAAAAGAAATGTGAATCGAACCTCCATGAGGCACCCTCTTTCACCTGTTGGATTGGCAAAGATTCAAAAACTCACTAGCCGGCTGTGGTGGCAAAGCTCTGGGCAGGTGGGCACTCCCAGTGGGGACAGAAGCCGGTGCGACCTTGTTGGAGAGTCATCATAACTACTCGTGGGCAGACCACTGAACCCAGTACCTCCCCCTCCAGGGGTCTGCCATGCCGATAACCTCCCACACATTCAGAATGTCACATGGACGAAGGTTTTAAATATGGTATTGGCTGAAATAGCCAAATAAATAAAAAGCAACCTAAGCATCCATCAGTAGGGCGCTGGAGGAAGACACAACGGCCCTTCCTCGTGTGCATTTAGGACAAGGGAGGTCTTCACGGACAATCCCTGAGATGCTCTGTTAAGTGAACAAAGCAAGACGCACAGTGTACCTCATGATCTCTGGTTGCAAAGAGAGAAAAATACATAAATATAATTGCTCATATGTGCGTAGCGTATATAAGGAAGGGTTTTAGGAACTTTTAGCACTGTTGCCTCTGGGAAGTTGGTTGGGTGACGCACATAGCGGAGGGGTGAAGACAAACAGGTGACTTTCTCTTTTTTTTTAGCCATTAGAATTTGACATATGTGACAGTATACTTGATTAAAGAATGAACCAATTTAAAACAAATTAATCGTATAATGTATGATCACATCACTTAAAAAAACGACTTCTTGTTTTAATCGACTTGCATTTGACTTAACTTTGGGTTCGGATCTGGTTCCAAACTTAGCAAACTAAGCTTTTACTCTGCTTCCTAAGTTTTCTATAATGAACACGTAGTGCACGTGCAGTAAATATGTATACATATGTGTTTATATAAACTATTGACTATAGGTAAATATCCAAATATATATATACACTGAAATAAAACTCAAGCACACACAAATAAAAATTTGAACGAGCCTCACCCACACAGATCTGGAGGCTGCGAGGGATCTGCTCCCAGGTGAACTTCAAAGCTTGCCCAGGGAGCCCAGTCCCCCTACTTTGATACACTTACTCTCCCACATGTTTGCAGGCTGATAAAGGTGTGTGGGGTCCCTGCCACTGCTCTTAATTACTTTCTGATGTGAAAGCTCCCAGCCCCTCTCCTGCCTTAGAGACAGACAAGACTTGCCTCTCCCTTTCAGAGGAAGCAGCTGCCCAAGTGGAGCTGAGTTTCCAAAAAAAAAAGGGGGGGGGTTCACACTTTTTTTTTTCATTTGCACCGATTTGCATATTAATAGTTTGCATATTAACCAGCCACTTCAGAGGGTGGGCGGGCTAATGAATGCAGCAATCTCCTCAATTTTAACTCAATTTGCCTCATCCATATTCCAATGACTTTGGGGATTGGTGTTCAGTGTTCATTGAAATTATCCGAGCCAGACCCAGTGTGGGCTGCTCTACCATTAATCCAATTAATTAGCCCCGTGGATATGGCCGCTTGGGCGAGGGCCCTTTGTTCAGCGCTGGGGGCTAATGACAGCCCCCATCTGATCTGATGGGATAATGGGGAAGCTAAGGAGGGTTTGACCCCCAGCCTAGGCCTTGGGTGGCACTTGGAGCAGGGAGGGTGGTTTTGGGGGAGGGAGCGGGGCTAGATCACAGGGAGGCAGCTGCTTCCTGGCACCACTTTCCTCTCCCTCAATCATCCGTGTCTTTCACTAGCTCGCTCTGCAGTATGAGACGACTCCCATTGACACCTCCACACTCACTCCCCTGCTCTGCACCCAGGGAGCCTGGGCCGCATCAAGAGGTCCCCTGCCCTGTGCCCTCCTGCCTTCAGGTAGGTCCAGCCAATAGCAGGTGGTGGTGAGAAATGGGAAGGAGAAGGAGAAAGGGATTGGAGGATAAACTTCTTGGCTTCCTCTGCGTTGGACTGCAGGCTGGTGCTGTCCCTCCCAAGGTCACTGCCCTCTCTGACAGCTTACTCCCCCTGATTCCCCGAAATAGCCCCCTGGCCTTGCCCCCTTCGACCTAGGGTTGGCAACAACTCCTATTCTTTGAAGTCCTAAAGTGACTCATCATCCTCTGTTGTTACTTTTAGCTCTTCCCAGCATCCCAGTTCCTTTGAATGAGCCCTCTGTTCTCCGCTGGGACCCTGAGAGACACCCAACCCTCACTCCTTCACAGCACACTCACTCACTGGTTCAGAGATGATCACAGGATTAAACAACATGCTACATTTATAAAGTGCTCAGCACAATGACTGGCATATGCTAAAAGTTCAACATATGTTGAGGATAGTTATGTGTGGACTTTATGTATGGATGTTTATGTAGACACCTAGCTAGTTAAAGTGGCCCTTAAGTTAATTCCATGAAATAGCAGCTTCATGAGATGCTTTTTGATAAAAGGACTCCCTGGTAAAGTGTGCCGAGAAGCCCAGAAAATCCCCTTCTTAGAGATCCATAATATATATTATTATAATGAAGATTATGAGAAGTTATAAAGAAAAGCTTGGAATATGCACTGTATATGCACATGTAAATTGAACTATCCCTTGAATATATTATCTCTCATGTATATTTACCATTTGACACATGAGGAAACTGAGGCACCAGGAGATTGTGTGTGACAGCTCAAAGCCCACCCAGAACTTGGTTCCTGAATGGAGTGTGTATGTGTGTGTGGAGGAGGGAGGTAGAGAGTATTCTGAGACAACCTGGAAAGGACCTGGTTGGAAAGGACCCTCCAGATCCTTATCAGCCATAAGACCCCAGAGAAACAGCTTGACCTCTGGGAGCCTCGGTTTTCTCATCACCAAAATGGGAAGAAAATTCCCACCATACCCAACGGTGGGAGAATTCAGTACAATAAGCTAGTTAAATGCCAAGCGTGTCAATAGATGTCTCTGTGACACCCACCAAGGGGTCTGCAAGAGGCGACCCCGGTGTTCTGCTTCATGGAAGAAAATACCTGCTTCCATCTTAATCAGGTCTTCCTGACTTGCTTAAAATTTCTTAGGAACTTAAGGAACTGTTTAGACAGGTATAAAGAATAGATGCACAAATATGTTCATTGTCGAGTTGTTTGTATTAATAAAAAATTAGAAGTAACCTAAATGTCCAACAACAGGGGCTTGAGTTAGTAAAGGATGGGGATTCCGTGCAACAGGGTTCCATACAGCCATTTGAGTTCAGGAAAACCTTTGGAACTCCTCCTTTTCAAAAACCCTGGAATCTTTCCTTTTCTTAAAACCAAATTTTATGTATAAAATTCATTGAAACATCAGGGGTGTCCAACCTCTGGTCCACAGGCCGCATGTGTCCCAGGATGGCTATGAATGTGGCCCAACATAAAATCATAAATTTACTTAAAACCTTTTTTTTTTGCTCATCAGTTTTCTCTAGTGTTTGTGGATTTAATGTGTGGTCCAAGACAACTCTTCTTCTTCTGGTGTGGCCCCGAGATGCCAAAAGGTTGGACATCCCTAGGGTAGATTTTTTTTAAACACAGTTGCTTTGATTATTGGAAGCTAGGAAACGAAAATCCTACTTTCTTAGTCCCTCTCCACCCCCCAGCACCTAGCGTGTTTCAGACACCATCCCAGATCTCTGGGACATAAAAGGACAATACAAAGATAAAATGACATAGGGGCAGGCGGTGTCTTCTAAGCATTTCATGTGGGTCAGGCATTGTGCATTACACCAGCTAATTTTCACAACAAGGCAGGTGCTCCACTTATCAATCCACTTTACAGATTGGAAACCAAAGTCCTGAGATCAAGATCCCACAAGCAGAAAGAGTCAGCAGAATCAGGATTTAACTGCTAAAGTGAAACCAAAGCCTTTATTCCTAATGGGAAAGTGTTCATTGGAAAGGGAGCTAATAAAACAGCATGCAGCGTGCCAGTTTCCTGGTTGTGATAATGTACTGTGGTGATAGAAATGTCATCGTGGGGAGAAGGGCACACAGAACTCTCCGTAAGGCTCTTGCAACATCTTGTGAGTCTAGAGTTACGTCGTAACAAACTAAAATTAAACACAGCAGTACAGTGGGGTCCCGTTGGCGGAGGGGGGCGGGGGGCGGGGGGGTGCACGCGGTGCTTATAAAGCACCTTAAAAGGGTATGCAAGATATTCTCAACGTTCATCTTCATCTCTAGGTGAGAGATTGCAGGTGATTTTTTTCCTTCTTATTATCTTTACTTAAATTTTCCGAGGGGCTAGGAATGATGGTTTGTGCAATCTTTTTTTAAAAGTTCAAGACAGAATCATCGTCACCAGCAATGCCGCCTTAGGTCCTGCTCCCTTAATCTTGGCAGCAAAGGAAGCTCCAGGTCTGTCGGGTCTCCCCAAAGTCTCTCTTCCTGGAGCTCAGAAAGGCAGGTGTCACATGTGGTCCTATCAGCCTTGCATTGCCACCTGACCCTACAGAGATCCCCATTTCCTGGCCTCTGTTCCTAAAAGACACAGCGAAAGCCCCCAGACCTTGCGGGGGCCGGCGGGCACTTACAAATTACCGCGGCAAAATGGATTGCCTTGACAAAATGTAATGTTTTGTGACAGAGCCCAAATATGCATTTCATTCTTGAGGAGCAGCTCAAGGAACTTGTTGGAAATATTAAATTAAGCAGTGTAACAGCTGAGAATAATTGGGTTTTCTGCCCTGTTGCCTGCGATTTTGCGTGGTGTTTGAGGCTGCTGGGCAGTTCTCTGACTAGGGGATGGTCGCACCTGGGGTCTCTATGAGGCATGGGAGGGTCCCCTGGAAGGTTTCTTGAGGTTGGAGAGTGGGTGTGGCTCCTATTGAGACTGGAGAGGCCCCTGGCACCAACTTTTGATGTCCTAGAGTTGGAGCTGCCCAGCAAAAAAATGATGCCTCTGTGCTCCCCACGCCATGGTTGGAGAAACTGAGTCATGGGGCGACATGGTAGCAAGTAGGTGATAGAGCTGAGACTTAAACTGCTGACACTTAGAAAGCTATTTATATGGCTCCCTTTTCTTAAGGTCCCAAAACTGCAGAATTCTGAACCATTTGGCTGGCGAGGTGACCCACACTGATCACAGGTTCTGAGGTCAGATCGAGCCAGGTACAGACAGTAGTACTTGCTCTTCCTCCGTGTGAGACCTTCGGCAAGTCCTCCAGTCCTGAGCCTCAGTTTCCACCTATAAAACGGGGTTCAGCAGGTTCACATCAGATAGGAGTCACTGAGGGTCTTTAACAGCACCGATGGGCACGGAGATCACCAGAAGGTGATCTCAGAAATAGCTGGAATGAAGGTTCTGGTCCAGCAGGCCTATGAGAGGACATGAAATTCTGCATTTGTAACCAGCTCTGCAGGGATGTCCATGCTTCTGGGATCAGCCTTTGAAAAGGAAGAGTTTATAATGGGTGAATTACTCAGCCAGGGCGTGGTGTGCAGTTGGCACTCTGTCGATGTTCTCCTCTCCTTGTTCTCCCATTATTCCTTCCAGGACCCTGTTTTATCTGTTTCTGAAAACTCACTTGGAGAGAAGATGGAGTCGAGGAGGGGGTGTTTTGGTGTCAGATCCAATGGGTCCTTTGGGAGGCAGACACATCAAACTCAGCCCTGTTTGCTCCTGATCCCCGCCCGCAATGACCAGGCCAGCGTTGCGGAGGGCATGAGTCACAGCTGCAGAGCCCTGCGGGACGGCACAGCTGTGCACCCCCATCTGTATGCCTCCCACTCTGCAGGGGAAGTGTCTGCACTTGCACATTTTCCTGCAGTTGGTCCAGGAACTATGCTTGGTTAGCCTCAGCACACACTGGTCCTTCACTGGACTGACTCTCTGATGCCAGGGGAAGTTTTTTTTTAATACAGCCAACCTCCGAAATATATCCTTGGACATCCAGAATGAGGATGAAAAATAGAAACCCTCCCTCTGTCTTCAGTCACCTCCTGAGCTTCCCTCTCAACTCACGGAGTTGATGATATCATATGGAAGCTGATTCTGCTTTTATCAGCCGTGTGATCTCAGGCACCTCCCCTCTCTAAGCCTTCATTTTTCTCATCTATAAAGTATATGGAAGTCTTTAGCTGTGGAGCATGGAGTCTATGGATGTGGAATCTGGAGTTTTCATCAGGTTTAATCCCAGCTCCATCACTTCCTCACTAGGTAGATTAGCTCTCTGAACCTCAGGTTCTTTTTCTATAAATGGGATCCACAGTGGTACCTACTTCACACACCATTTCTGAGGATCCAGCAAGATAATAACTCGTATAGTCTTTGGCTCGATGCTCAACACAGGGAAAAATCTCAGTAAATGCAATTACTACTGTATCTGAAAAAATAAAGAAAACTCATCTCCTTCAGCTGGTATATTATCAGACTTTGATCATGATTGAAATCTACCCAAAATTCCTCTTTCCATGTAAGTACCAGTTTTCATGGCATCACACAGGACGATGATGATATTGAGTTGCAAACACTTACTGAATGTTATCAAACACTTACTGAATGGCGGGCACTGTTTTTTATTTGTGTTACTATGTACAATTTTCATGAGAGCTCTGTAAGATTGATCATAGTAGGTAGTATGTTATTTTCTATTTTACTAATGAGAAAACTGAGACATAAAATGCTTATGTAACTAGCCGAAGGTCACACACTTGGTGTATCAGTCAGCTACAGCCATAAGATGCTGCGTAACAAACAGTGGCAGGCAAACAGCAAGCACTGATTTCTTACTCGCGCATCAAAGGGTTGGCTGCAATAATCTAGGCTGGTCTTGATGAGGCTCAGCTCCAGCTCTGCTCCACATATCTCCCATCCTTTCTGAACCAGCAACTACTCATGGCCAAAGGCAGGTGTCACATGTGCTCATATCCCATGGGAAGAAGCAAATCACATGGTCAACTTTAGGGTCAAGATGTGAGCCCACATCTTCTCCCCCTGGCAAAGCATGAACGTATCACACTACTACAGGAAATCAAGAATTGAGACCAGTGACTCAACATCCTGCAGCTGACAAGGGAGAAGTGAGGCAATGAACCCAATGAAGCTGCTGGAGAACACTGTCATCTGAATTGCTACACCAAAGTCTGTATCACTCCTCAGAGGGTTGAGTAAAATGTGTAAAGTGCTGGACTCTATAAATAGGCCTATTTGGGCCAATGTAAAGCTCATGTAAGGCCATTTGACACAATTTAGAAGAGGATAAAATATCAGAACAATGTCCAATGCACTTTGTTTTGAGGAAATCCAGGGAAGCAACATAATTTATCTACCTATCCATCCGTGCACCCATTCAATCACCTACCCTGCAGTCCATCCATCTGCCCACTCATCCATCCATCACTTCTCCTAAAATCCATTCATCCATCCATTCATTTATATATTCACCACTTTTAACATTCATTTATTTATCTACCTTACCACCCATCCAGCAAAGATTTTTTGAGGTCCTATTTTAGGCGGGTCACTGTCTAAACACAGACACAGACTTGGTCTCTGCCCTCAAAGTGCTTACAGTGTGGTAGAGGAGACAGGTTCATCAGATAATTACACAAATAAGTATGATGTTCTAACAGAGACCAATGATTTGGAGGAGAGGAATGCCGAGTGGTGAGAGAATACAAAAGGAGATCTGACGTCCGTGAAGTCAGGGAAGTGGCATTTGCAGAAAGATTGGAGGGATGAATAGGAGCTAAGCAGGTAGAAAAATAAAAAAGAAAGAACCTCCCACTTGGTGGGAGCACATCAGGCAAAGGAAGAGTAAGGGGAGGAAGACAGCTGTGTCCCAAAACCGCTAAGGGGCTGTAACTGGCACTCGGTGAATAGGAGGGACTGTGGTGTGATTTGATGCTGCGGAGGGCAGCAGGACCAGGCCTGGCCGGACCCTGTTGGCTGGGAGGAGGTGAGCCCACATCTAATGGAAAGACCGAAGGTTCTGGAGATGAGGACGTCTAGGATTCCAGAGGCCACAGGGCTGGAAGTATCTGGAAGGCCATATCGTCCTGGAAAACTGGAGGCTAGGGCATGAAGGGAAGCTGGTAGGACTCCACGTGACCCTCTCATGTGCGATTCTGCTCCGGGCCTCATCCTTCGTGGTATTAAATATTGTCTGCCGGCTCCTGAACCCCACAGTGTGGCTTACCCCCAAGAGTTCAGATCTGCAATCAGAGGGCCAGGGGGTTGATTTCTGGCTCTATCAGTCCTTCAATATGTCACGCTGGGCAACTAACACAACTGCTCTGGGCCTCAGTTTCCCCATCTGCAAAATGGCAGTAATTGTTGCGGGAAAAGAATCTACTCCTTTCCTGCTCATCCCAATGCTCCCACTCCCTCTTCTGAGCCTCCCCCAAGAAGGGAAGGAGAAGACTCTAGTCTCTTGAGCTGAGGTCTGTGTAGTTCCCTGGGCCGCATTCTGTGGGCTACCCTTCAGTAGAGGCCAGGACACTGCATTGGAAGATGCTGGGCAGTGATATGAGCTCTGTAACCTTCTCTGTACCATGGGTTGGGCCACTGCCCTGGTCCTACTGCCAGTGATGGTGTCACCTCCACTCATGCTTTTTCCTCTCTGGGTCTTTCTTTGCCCACCTGTGCAGCAATGCCCTCCAAAGGGCCTTCCTACTCTGTCAGGAAGAAGTCTCTCATTCACTCCTACTTCTCCGTCAGCATCTCATTTTAACAACGAGAATATCCCAATACTGAAATCAACACTGGAAATCAGAAGTGGAGTCCTTTCTAGCTCCTGTGCTAGGGTAGCTGCCTTCAGACTGTCATTGAAATATGTCATCCATCGTTCATTCATTCATTCATTCATTCATCACTCACGGAGCACTCTTATAAGCTGGATACCAGGCACACGCACAATGTAGATCCACCGTGTTTCTTTCTCTTAAGATCTCTTATCTTCCAACTCAAAGTATGATTTCCTCCTCTTAATTTTATTACATATTCATTTATTGTTTGTTTGTTTGTTTGTTTGTTTTCAAACCCTCGAGCCTTTCAGTTTAGCAGATGTGCCTGCACACTTCTCTGTACACGGCTGTGTGTGACATTGACAGAAATAGTTTATGATCAATTCCAAGGGCCCCACTGATCTTTTTTTAATAAGGTGCTGCTGTGGTTCCGCAGCAAGGTGCGCCAGTGTGATTTCACAAAGCACTTGCCGTGAATTCTAGAGCGCCCCCCCGCCCCGCCCCATCGCCTCTCTTCTTCCTGCTTGAAACGACGGTGCCTCCTTTGGGGAATGTCTATTAGTGGCTTCAAATCCCTGGTGTGGCAGCTGCAGCAGAAAGAATTCTGTCTCCCCGGGGCCTTTGCTCAAGTTCTGCAGGGAGTGGCATTTCTCCAGGTGTCGTCCGAGGACAACCAGGATCAGAATCTCTGGGCTGGGGCCGGAAATCCGCATTTATTTCTGCAAGCATCCAGAAAATTTTAATGTCCACTGAAGTATACAAACACCCTCCTATCATTGGAAGAAAAGGAGACTTTGAAAGGGGAAAAAATAATCATTTAAGTCTCCCGTGCCTCTGCATCTGTTAATTAGCTTCAGGTTTAGAAAATGCAGTATTTGACACGTAGCTTATGGACCTGTCTCTAATGTCACCCATGGGTGGACTTGGCTTGGTACCTAACCTGAGAGGGTTTTATAATATACCTCTCATCTTTCCTCCACCTTTTGTTGACAAACCAGGGAACATGCCCTTACAAACATGCCATTTCCTCCTGCTTTTGTGCCCATTAACCTCTTTTCCTGGAGTGTCTTTATCTCGAGTAGGTTTGCCTGCCACCAAACTCCTACACATCCCTCAAAACCCAAATTGAACCTCACTGCTTCCTTTCAGCTACTTACTCTCTCCTTTGTGCTTCTATAGTTGAACGTCCCACATAGAAACAATAATTTGAGCTCCAAATTATTGAACCCCAGTATGAGTCCAGTACTGTATTCAGCACTTAAGATATGAGAGCACATTTTCAAATAAATGAAAGCATATTCTACTTGTCTGGTTACATGAAGTCTCCCCTAGTCCATGTACAGTCCCTAGTGCAGGACTGAGCCTAATTCCCCTTGACAGAGTAGGTGCTCAAGTCGTGTTGGAGGAAATGAAATTCACATGTCCATCTCAGCAGCTTGAATCAGCCAGGAAAAAAGGCCATGTGACTAGGAAAAAGAAGCCAGAAGCCACTTAGACGTGACAGAGAAAGGGCCGGGCAAGGTGGAGCAGAACCCTGTGATTGAAAACCACCTCCGTCTTCCTCTAAGCTTCCCTGCTTGAGAAGGGCAGCTGGGAAAAGAAGTGGGGACGGGTTTGCTAGCCTTGAACCCTACCCTTGGCAGGGACTCCTACTCAGCACCCATAGAAATAACAGCTACCAATAGGAGCTTCAGGCTTCCCAGAATGAGGGCAATTGCCCTTCCTTGAACCATCACAGACCAGGTACCACTTGTTTATCGACCCAGAGGACCGTAAGGCTGGAAGGCACATTCAGACCAGACCAGCCGTCCCTGCTCGGTAACAATGTAACATCTGTGTGTTCTGATGCCTCAGGTAAGCTTCCCAGGCCTTTCGGAAAACCAAATGTATTTTCTATACTCAATTAGGAAAGTGTCCTCAATCCATCCACATATCTTGATGCCCCTGGTTCCAACATTAGCAGATCTGACTTTGAATCCTGACTCCGCTGTGTAATAGCTGTGTGGCTTCAGAAAGCTCATCTAACCTCTCTGAGTCTCAGTTTCCTTATCCTAAAATAGGAATAATAAAACAGTGTTAGGTGTCTCAGTAGAGAGAACACTTCTGACAGTTTTGTCCTCCCTTTTTTCTAATTATTAATGTGTTTATTCCTTTGTATGATTCTGTCCTGTTATTGCTGTGATTTCCCTATGCACTATGGAGCTTTCTAAATCCCATCTCTGATTATGAAAACTCCCTCTAAGCTTTTCCTCTTTCTTGGCTTTATATATTTTCTCAAGTGAGATCTCTCCGCTAAAATTCATTTCCCTGCCAATCTCCAATTTGATGCATCGTCCCGATCATGCTGTATTATGTTTGGCAACATAATGTGATGTGACTCTGGCTGCCGATGACGGATGGGGTACCCGTCAGCAAATGGAACAGCACCCAATTTTCTAAAGAGCATTGTTACAGAAACAAACAGGATGGCCTTTTAACTTGTATTGATTTATTTCTGAAGAATGAGCCCCTCTCTTACTTTTACAAGTGCTGTAATTAGAGGGCAGAATTACCTTTCTGGGGCGAGGGCTCCGTGAGCGCCACAGCAAGGAGGCTGTGAGGGAGGAGCGTGGAGAGAGGGAGGGTGGGGTGTAGGCAGCAGCCCTTGGCGTTACAGCGGGCCGAATTTAGCACTGGGAGCATGGAGGTTAAATACATTAAAAATCCTTCCTTCACTCACTCATTCTTCCCTCTTTCTTTTTTCCTTCCTTCTACCCATTCATCCATCTATCCGTTCATCCATCCATCCAACTGTGTATACAACTTTCCTTTCTACCTACTTCCCTTCCTTCCTCCCTCCCTCCTTTGTTTTTTCTCTTTTTTTTCTTTGTCTTTCTTTCTTTGTCTTTCTTTCTTCTTTCCTTCTGTCCTTCCTTCCTTCCTTTCTTCTTCCCTTCTTTCTTTCTCTCTTTCTTTCTTTCTGCTTCCTTCCTTCCTCTTTTTCTTTTTCTTTTTCTTTTTCTTCTGCTTTCCATCCATCCATCCATTTATCCATTAACCTCCCTCTTTTATTATGGAGCCAGTATTGAAAAGAAAAAAAAAAAAAGACAATGTAATGAAAAAGGAGGGAAATAGCTCAAGAAAAAAGAAACCTCTATTTATATTTTGTCATTTTTGATTCTCATTATAATCCTTGTACTACAACATAAGTTCCAAGAATGCAGGACTTCGGTCTCTTTTGGTCACTTCTGTATCCATAGTGCCTAACCCAGTGTCTAGCACATAGTAAGTGCCCTATAAACACCTGTAGTAGGAATGAATGAACAATAATCATGTAAGTTTATCTACCATTTGTTGAATGCCAAAGGTGAGCCAGGCCCTGTGTAGGACAGGAGGACTCAGGGACAAACAGGACAGATGGGGCCAGCACCCGTGGGGTTCACAGCGTCATCAAGGCGGTCCTGGGATGGCAGAGACTATGGTGGAATCTAATGAATAAGCATTAGCATAAAAGCTACACACAAAACAAAATATGAAGGTACATGAGTTGTAAAAACATGGAGATGATACAGAAGCAAAAAACGAGTGAGGGGTGATGCTGAATTCTTGCAGGTCTCTTGCCACATGTGGGTCTGGAAGGACCCTGTAGCCCAGAGATGTCCCATCCCCATGAGGTCACAGAAGCAGAGGCAGCAAAAGCAGAAGCCACGACCAGCCAGGGCGCAGATATTAAGAAAGAGAATAGATACCTGAGAAATGACGCTGGCGTCAATGAGAAGGTGATGGACAATTCAGGACCGACTGAGACCAAAAGAGCAGGGGGTCCCTGCCTGAGAGGGGTTTGCATGGGGAGCTGCGCGGAGCAGCGGGGGCGGCCAGTGCAAGCCAGCAATTTGGCACATGGGATTTAGAGTCAGACAAACCCTGTGTTTAACTCATGGCCTCGCTCCACCACCCTCCTTGTGTGACCTCGGGCATGCTGCCGTGCCTCTCTGACCCTCTGATTGGCTTTCACTCAGTTCTAGAAGCCGGAAGTTTGACATCAAGGTGCCAGCAGGGTTTTTCCTGGGGCCTCTGTCCTTGGCTTCTAGAAGACCATCTCCTGGCTGTGTCCTCTCATGGTCTTTCCTCTGCGCACATGATTTCTTCATGACTGTGTGTCTATATCTTCTCTTCTTATAACGACACAAGTCACATTGGATAAGGCCCACCCTAATTGCCTCATTCGAACTTAAGCACCTCTTTAAAGGCTCTGTCTCCAAATGCAGTCACATTCTGAGGTTATGGGGGTGAGAGCATCAACATGTACATTTTGGGAAGGGGGCCACAGGTCTGCATGCACCTAGCATGTACGTGGTGAAATTAGAGGATGCCCCAGACTGGGGCCCTTTATCTGCCACTGCTCACACCCCCAGCCTTTTGCAAATCCCTCCGCAAAACACATACAGTTCAGCTCACACGAACCTTCTAGATGTGCCATGTGGAGCTGACCCTCAACGTATCTTCCAGGCTCTAGACTCACAGGCAATAACCTCCTTTGGCTCCTGCATGGAAACGTCAGCTGAGCAGCTTACGTCCTTTCATCTCATGCACGGAAGGGGTTTGTGCTCAAGGAAAAGTCTTCAGGAGGAAGCAGACCTCCACACACGGGCTCTTTGAAGTTGTTGTTTTGGTTACTTATTTATTATTTGGTTCAGAGTCATCTCCCTGCAGACCAAAGGGGCTCCGATTCTGCTTGCAGACATGCCGCTGGGTTTTCGTGAGCTTGGGAGACACTGTCTCCCCCTCCCCAATACACTTTCCTTTTCTTTCTCTCCTTTCTTTTCCACAAGGAGCCTGGAATCACAAATCCGTCAGGGTAGCACAATGTCTTCAGCTAAGGGGGGTATATTGGGGTCATCTTTTATTAAGAAGGAAGCTATTGAAATGACGCACTTGAACATACTGTTATCATAGCCTTGAAAAGTATTTGGCTCATTAGTGAAAAAGGGAAGAAGGGAGCTGGCAATCTTGTTGATCAGCGGTGGCAATTTATTTTAAACTGTCCATTTTCTGGGTGTCAGAGGACGACTTTTATGTATAATCTTATTTCCAATTTCAACAAAGAACACTTCACTCATGTTCGGTGTGGATTTTTTTTTCATAGACAATAACCGATTATAAAAGCGGTTCTCAGCCACACCGCCCCCCCCATCTCGCCGTGGTGTTGACATATGGAAATGAATCAAAATGTAATACGCATAATTACAAGCATTGTAAGCAGGGTACAATTAGTGTCTCTTCAAACCAATGTTGTAATCAAAAGACACCACTAGAACAGCCCCAAAAGTGAGAAGACTATCCATGGAATTAGACATGGATTGGAAGGAAGTTTCTTTTTTTTTCTTTTTTCTCCTGTGTATAGAGACACACATTGCCTCTTATTCTATTCCTTAGTGGGTGCAGAGAAATCAATTCTAATTATTTTCTCCACCCATCGAGTTGAACACAGGCAAGGAAACCTCGCTTTAAAAATAAACCCAGCCTCATGGAAGGGGGTTATCTTTTCCGAAGCATGTATTTGGAGTGCGTCTTTTAAGGTCACAGAGCCCTGGGGAGGTGTCAAGTAACAAGCTGGCCAACTGTGGAGCCATTTGGGCTGGATTTTTTGTCACGGGATCACTTCTGTTTAGTCTACAAGGCATTTTGGGGAGTTGTGTTTTTTGAGGGGGGTTGTTTTTATAGTCGTTGATATTTCATTTGGTTTTTATGTTGAATCCCTTGCCAACATAGAACAATCAAGTGGGGTTCATGTCAAAGATATGAAAAATGCTATGAGCTGTCCGCGCGACTTACACTCTCACAGGACACTGTGCCCTGGTACCCAGTACCAGCCGGGCCTAGAGACAGAGTGACGTCTCCTGTTCCCCAGGTCCTCGCTTCTGTTCCTGGCCCAACCTCCGAAGGCACCTATCACCCCCATTACTGAGTGCAATGAGTCAAAGGGGCTCCAGCGTTCACCCACCATTTGAGAGGAAATCACCATGCACCGGTACGTTTGCCTCAGTCCACTGTTTTTTCTATTTTCTACTCTCAGCTCTCTGAAGCACACTCCCCACCTGAAAATCCCTATCCCTCCAGCCCAGTTTTGGTGTCTCCTGTGCCAGAAAGTGTTCACTGACCACACCTAACAAATGACATTGATCACCCTTGACCTTGTCCATGCCTCTTTGCATGAGCTCCTCACATTGCTCCTCACATTGTTCATCGGGGCACCTCTCCCTCTCCAGGAGCCCCTGGGAAGCTAGGTCCCTGCCTTTCCCATGGCTGCATCCCAAATGCCTAGCATAGAATCTGGCACTTGCGAGGTGTGAAGTCCTTGTTTGGATTTCTGAATGAATTATTCAGTGAATGCTGCCTCTTTGTTGTCTCCCAAGTGAAGTTCACATAAGCAAGGAGGCAAGAATGACGATTACGGAGAACCTACTATGTGCCTACCGCTTAGCCCGTATTGCTTTACAAGGAGGAGAGAGAGATTCGGGCTCAACCTTCCACCTCAAAATTGATCAGCTACTGAGGCATTAATCCCTTCTTCCAGAAAAAAAAGGAAGTCCTCGTTATTAAGGTATTTACCACCTCCCTAAGAGCAAGTCCTTGCTGTAAGGTAAACTCCGATACCAGTGGTTAAATTCTCTCCACATGTGGACAGCAACACCTGTCACTGCGCCCACACCCACACCCACGCCTGTATCTATATCTGTATCTGTATCTATAATATCTTTCACCCAGATCCCATTTCAGCTTTGGGTTGCTCACAATAGCAAACGCTGGGAAACTACTTAAAGATCTATGGAGAAGGCACTAATTCAATGAACTGCAGAGTATGCAAATACTGGGATATTCTGGAAGCATGTATGCACGGATGGTCAATGGTCGGCATGAAAGAGAGTCCAGCTTGCCATGGATAAGCCACGACCAAGTGCGAGGGTGATGCCACGTGGCGCTTCATCTAGAAATTCCAACACGCAGAGAGAAGCTTAGAACCATTTCAGCCCAAATGCCAAATGTCAAGAGTGGCCTTCCTAGGTAGTCAGTTTGCTGTTGATGTGTGTTTATAAGCTTCCATTCTCCTGACCCTTTTTATGTTTGTTGTGACTTTTTTTTTTTACACAAAACAATGAATTGATTGTGAGCGCTTCGCCCTGGCATCCACCTCGTCCCTCGTTTGATTGCCAAAACTTTCTACCAGGTGCCACAGTCCCCTGGCACCCACCCCCAGCATGTGATGGACTGAGTCTGGGCCAATCTCTCCCGTTTGGGCAAGTTCACACTGAATTGTGTCCACGTTTTCAGTTCCAGAAGTCGGGACCCCTTATTGACTGGATTTTGCAAGTATTTGATTCTGAAAGAGGGTCATCAAAACTTTGAATGAGAAGGAGCCATAGAGGTTGAACCTCCTTCTTGCAGATGGGGTAACAGAGACAGCCTGGAAGGGGAGGTGTTGGAAATTGTAAGAAGTCAGAAGCAGGTGTGCCCGGGTCAGGACCCTGGAACTGCCCCCTCTTGGCTGTGCAACCTTGAGCCAGTCCCTGTGCCTCTCTGTGCCTACCTTCACTTTCATCTAGGAAACTGGAAAAATAATAGGAACCTTCACTAAGCGTCATTGTGATGATTAAACCTGACAGTGACCAGGCCTGAGCTTTTGAAAATGCAAAAACACTAACAGATTAGAATTGTCACCATGAACTTGAACCAATTTCTCCAGCTATGGAAAGAAAAAATGTAATAAAAATTGTAGTCATCAGAATGCTGGGGCCATCATTACATACTCCCAGGTCTGAAGTCTCTACCGCTGGGCCTGAGAGGGCACAGCATGTTCTCATTTTCCCAAGGGTCTGCGCTGCCTTCAGCCAATGACCTCAACTTTCTCCCAGAGGCCTCCCGGCCCAGGGCCTTCTGCAGAGATCTGGGGACAATCTCAAAGCGTGTCTCTCTGGAGCTCAGCGCATTGGCAGGTCATTTCTATTCAGCCCAGAGCCTCCTTTAAGCAAGGAAAGGTGGGAGGGAGGGAAAGGCTGTCAGGAGAAGCAAAAACCACGTCCAGGTCAGCAGGGCGGCTGGCCAGGGGCCCAGTCGTGGGGAACCTCTCTGGAAAGGGCTCCCACCCAGCCGGTTCTCCCACAATGCACCAGGTGCCTTCTGCTGATAAGAACGGGCTGTGCAGCCTTGAGGCGCGTGACAGGAATAGACGAGAAACGTGTCTATTCTTGAGGGCTGTAAGAGGAAACTTCTGCTCCGTGAAGAGCAGGCCGATAAGAGGGAAGCAGTCAAGGCCCAGGGCATATTTTCCCCTCCCACTTAAAAAAGTTTTTTCAGTTTTGTTTCATGTTCCCTTCTTATTAAAGGAAAGATATAACGTGGCATCACCGATGGCAACTTGTGGACTTTTAAAGAAGACAGCGAGAATGAGTCCCGAGTTTCCAACACTGAGACCCAAAGGGCGTGAGGTTGTGGGAGGTGTTTGTTTCTTCTATACCCTTTGCTGAATTTTCTAAATGTTTTCGCCATGACCGAGCATTGTTTCTAGTAGGAAAATTAAAGTGGTTTTTGAATGCAAGTTTTGGCTCTCACTTCACATTTGCTCTTTAGCACTCTCACTGAAGGGAGAGAAGGCGTGTTTTCTGTGATCTGGGGACAGTCTCCAAACATGGTGTCAGTTCATCCGGACAAGATGGGCAAGAAGGTCATGGGCCCCACAATCCACAGCCGGGGGAACATCTGGAAAACCGTTCAACAGCTTCTTGGAAAGTTCAAATACACTTACCATGTGATCCAACAACCCTAATCCTGGGCGTTTACTATAAAGAAATGAATACTCATCTTCACATTAAAACTGGTGCACGGATATTGATAGCATCTTTATTCCTAATAGCCTCCAATAAGAAAAAAAATTGTCTTTCAGGGTTTGAATGGTTCAACAAACAACAAAAAATGGATATATCCATTCAGGGGCATATCCCTCAGCAGTGAAGAGGAGTGAACTACTGCTGCACCCTATGCCTTGGGTAGATCTCAAGGGTATTATGCTAAAAAATTTTTTAAAAAAAATTTTTTTAAAGCCACTTTTGAAAGGTTTTGTACTTCATGGTTCATCTCAAAGATGGGAATATTCCAAGATGGAAAAGAAGAGGTTACATATGACTATTCTCTAAGCAACATTGTCACGGTTAACGTAGAGCAGATCGGAGGTTCCCAGGCCTTAGGGGTGGGGTGGGCATGGCCCTCCGGGGTTGCACAAGGAAGTTTCTTTGTGGTAATGGAAAAGTTCTGTCTTTTGTTCAGGGTGACAGTTACTAAGATCTGTGCATGTCATAGGATTTCCTAGAACCGTACAGCTCTCCTCCCCACCCAAAAGTTCACATTAAACTAATAAAATCCAAATTAAGCCATGTTCAAGTTAATAGTATTGTGCTAACATCAATTTCCTGGTTTTGTTAGTTATTATGGTTACACAAGGTAGCGTGGCTGGGGGAAGCTGGGTAAAGGGTCCACAGGAACCCTCATTCCTATTTTTGCGACTCCTTGTGAACTATAAACGATGTTACAATAAAACAGCATTAAAAACACGAAAATAAAAAATCTTTTAAGAAATCTGTATCCAGGCCGTCCTAGAGGTGGTGAAGAGGCAGATGGGGGTTATTCAGAACTCCGAGACAGGGTCACTCGCCCCCCACTGAAATTTCCACAAGGACACGATTGGCAGTCGTCACCTCCAGAGTCACCTGCAACTGGCATGAGCTACAATAATCACAGCAGACACTATAGCCGGCCCGTGCTCCTCTATTTGAGTGATTGCTGCCTTACCCTAAGTCTTCATTTAAAACCTGTACATCTCTCTGAAGCTAATCCACAGCAGAAGGGCTCCGTCGTTGCAAGTATGGAGTCAGGATTCAGGAAACTCCGTGTCGATGCTGATACTTCCACCTAAATAGTTGTGTGGCCTCAGGAAGATTTGCATTCCTAGCTCCTCTCAGGGATGTGTTCTCAATATAAAAATAGGCCTCATCAGGATATTTTTGGGTCTAATGACAGAAACCCAACTCAAATAGCTTGAAAAATAAGGAGAGTATGAGTTCGCATAACTGTGAAGTCCAAGGACGTTAACCTCAGGGATAGCTGGATCTAGGTGCTCATCAAAGAATGCTCTAAGGACTCTGTCTAAGCTCCGCTCTGATTTCTTTGTGTCAGTTTTATCTTTCGGCAAGACCTTACCTCATAGCGATGAAAAGGGTGCCAGTAGTTCCAAGCCTATGTCCCTCTAGTTTAGCAATTGTCATTGAAAAAGCATCTCTTCCCTGGTAGTTACAGCTAACATCCCGCAACTGAGGCTCGATTCTCGCATATGTCACACACCCATCCCCATCGATGACAGGGGCCAGGGGAAGGGAATACACTAATGCTCAGGCCCAAGTCGTGGTCAGACTCCAGCTCTTCCACAGCAGACAGGGAACAGCCCTGTCAAAAGCACATGAGGATTTTTCTCTGGAAGAAAATCAATGTATCTTTAGCGAAAAGAAGGAGGATTGGAAACCAGGCTGGTAAAACCAACACATGTCAGCAGAAAGGAAAATAGTACCATTAAGAGAAGAAAATATTACCTGAGACAGTGCATGGAGAGCCCATGGAAGGTGATAGGTGTTTATTAGGATATTAACAAAGAGCATTTCCCGGCCTCCCACTGGGCACTGTGGTTGATGAGAGGAATCAGGGATGTTGGAGAACTCAGCCTGGTTTTCTCTTTACACAGCTGCATTCCAGACAAGTCCCTCGGCTGCACCTGGCTGCCTTTCTTACAGAACACCCCACAGCTCTAAGCCCCTTTCCATGGGTCCCAATTTCGGGTTGCGTCTTCCCTACCAGACGGGCTGCGTTCAGAGAGTCTGATTCTTCTTTCCCCTAAAAATGGGATGCAGTCAGCACAAATGGCGACGTGCCAGGCACGGTGCTAGACATTCTTCACAGTCATTGTTTCCCTAACTCAGGGCAGAGAGCATCGTTCCATTTTGCAGATGAGCAAACCGAGTGTTGGAGGGAGCCAGCACATGGTTGGGAAGTGGCCAAGCCCAATCTCAAACCCAGGGGCTCCAAATGCCATTTACTTAGAAGAAACCCCATCTCCATGTCCCCTAGATTTCACCAGTGAAATTCAGTTGGCGAAGCAGACCCAAGCAGGGCTCTCCCCAGCATCCCTCATTCCTGGCCCTAATGAGCTGAGATTTCTCTCCCTTTTTATGATGCTGATCTACTGGAGGCCAGGGCATTAATATCACTGTAAACCAACCCCAAGATGGAGCAATTAGCAGCACAATTACTTCCTCTGCTCCGTTTGCACCAGAGCCCAGAAATAGCGTTCCATCTGCATGCCAGCCTAGGGCAGGGGCACCCATTTACCAGGACTGTGGAACACTTGCTGTCGCTGAAGACATTATTAAAATAAAATCCATGTTTATTCTGATCAGGCTGCTTGTGCAATGCAAATCAAGGAGCATTTTTTGCGGTGGTTGGATGGAGGACTGGGGCCAATGAAGTCCCCTCCTCTCCCAAGCTAAGCACACTTGTCCCCTCTCCACTCAATTTCTCTCCTTTCAACTCCCATGCACACGCACGCACACACACACGCCTCTGGGCTATTTTCTTCCTCTTAATTGAAGTGATACAAAAAAGCTCCTTTTGTTTATCTTCATCTTTTCCATTTTCTTCCTGGGATGGTTGTTTGCTAGCGGATTATTTCCTGAGTGTGTGTGTGTGTGTGTGTGTGTGTGTGTGTGTGTGTGTTTCCTGGTCATTATTTTTCCCAACTGCATCGCCGCAATGAGTCGAAATCCAACCCTGTTTGGAAAATAAATAGTGCCAGCAGCACATTTGTTAAAGCTGGAGACTGTTGTCAAAAGCAGCCTGGCTGTTGGGTACCCCGCGCAGGTCTCCAGAGAAACAGAATAATTCACCGGCCCTGTTCTCAGGCTAAGCGAGGAACCCGCATGCCATCGCTCCCCTCAATACACACATGTCCTGGGTGTCTTTGTTTCCCGGTGTGATGAGAGCTGGACCCCAGAAGGGTTGACAGGTTTAGTTAAAACCACTCTACTCTGCTTGGTGACTTCTGATTGTTTTCAGGAAATTTCAAGATGTAGGATTTGCTAAGGGTCACCTGTGTGCCAGCAACTGTGTGAGCTCTGGGTCTACACTGGGCCCAGTTTTCCATGTAGGAGTCACCTGATACTCGATATGAAATTAGATGTAAAATGGGCAGTTCGTATTAATAATAATAGCTAACATTTATTTGCATACGATGTCCTAGGCAGTATGCTAGTCATTACAGAGTGTTTATATTTTTAGGTTAATGTTACAAAATCAGTAATAGTGTTTTTGTTTTCATAAAAGTATCTTGCATATACAGACAAGAATAGAGCAAATATAATTAACACCAGCTTTTAAAACCCTTAGCCTCGTGCTACATTTGCTTGAGACCTTTGTCTGCTCCAACAAGACGTCACAGCGGAGCTCCCCATCCTGAGCCCCACTGTGGACCTTCCGTGAGCCCGATTTCCCCTCCTACCCTCCTACCATGAGCCTAAAGTGGGAGTTTACTGTGCCAATAGATGTTTTTAAATGTTTATTACACAATTATGTACCCGTACACATATTTTGTTACTCATGCACGTTTTGAAATTTTGTATAAATGGTACCTAGTTGCACATCACTCTGGACCATGCTGTTTTCTTCTCAGTTTTTGTAGATTATCACACCTAACCCTCATCACAGCCTTAGGTGGCCAGCACCATTTTACAGATGTGGAAGTTGAGGCACAGAGGCAATAAAACACTTACCCCGCCACTTCCTAAAGCTAAACACATGTTTAATCTGTGATGTAACACTTCTACCTCTAAACTACAACTCAGCAATTCTATTCTTTAGTATATACCTGCAAGAAATGAGTGTTTACGGACACCAAAGATGTGCACAAGAACGTTCATTGGATCTTTATTCCCGGGAGCTAAAAATTTAGAAACAACCCAAATGTCCATCAACAGGAGAAGGGAGAAACACACTGTGGTGAAATCACACCGTGGACTATTATACATCAATGAAAAAGGGGGGCTAATGAGGACCACAACAACATAGGTGCATCTCACAGCTGTCGTGCCGCGTGGAGGCAGCCAGACAGAAATTGAGCATCCTCTGTGGTTCCATCTACATGAAATTCAAAAACAGAGCTCAACAATGATGACAGGGGTCAGATCAAAGCAGCGGCCACTTCTGGGGGTGGAGGGCAAGACGGTCGAGGAGGGCCATGGGTAAGTGCTGCTGGGTTGTTAGAAGAATTGATGTCCTGATTTGGGTGGTGGTTACACAAGGGCGTACATGTGTAAAAATTCTTCAGCCTTTGCATTCCGAGCTATGCATTGTGTTCTCTGTATACTATGCCTCCACGAAGATGTCGACGAGTATAAATCACTCGTCACACAGTGACGGCATCACACAGGCCATCTGTGGCAGAGCCCATTTGAACCCAGACAGCCTGACTACACTTGACCACTACTCTGTGAATATTTATGAAAGGAAAGTGGAGGGGCAGGTAGAGTTACCTCTCCAAGTGCATGAAAAGGTAGGATTAAGCCTAGTTCTCTCTGACTCTCACACCCATACTTCTTTTCTCTGCTTCTGACCACTTCCGGGGCTCTCTGGGTCCCTGGGCTCCACCAAGGTGCTGTGTTCTCCACTCTCTGTATGGCTTGTTCCATTCCTAGGCTGTGTTTCACATCCATTTGCCTATTTTCTCATGGTTGGAAGCCTGCTGGGCCGACACAGGAGAGATGTTCATCCCATTTCACAGATGGAGAACTGGAGGCAAGGCCCAGTCATGCATCTGCAGATGACTAGATCCCCAAGTTCCTGCGAGGTCCTATGGACAGGGCACGAAGCCAGGGGCGGGGCAGATCAGACCCAGCTGAGCAGCCCCACGGGCCAGCATTTACTCTGTCTTGGTTTTCTCATCTGTCAAGTGGGAGCCACCGCCTTGGCTGTGCAGAGTGACTGGAATATAAATGAGCAGTGCCTGACAAGGGTGCAGCACCGCGGTTGGCACTCAGCCGACCACGGTCTCTCCGCCTGCCTCCTTTGCCCCCCTCGCGATTCAGGCTTCCTTGTTCATTGCTTAGAGAACTGGTTGACCTCTGAGCTTTCTTGCAGCTTTAAGATTCTATGATTTATGGCATTTTATGCAAATGTCGATTAAGCACTCAGCTCTGCACTTTGCAGAGAAAAAGGAGGGGGGAGGGGTTGGCATGGCCCCTGATTCCAAACGAGTAACAATAATGTTGGCAGGGGAAGTGACAAGTGTCAGATCAGAGTCCCCTGTTTTTCCCAAACACCCCGGGGCCATGATTGGCTCCTACATCTGGGTTCGTGAATGATGCGGAAGGGATGATACAGCTTAGGATGCGCAGCCTCCTCATATGAGGGGCACCGGGGAATTGTCCCCTGGGACAGCCACCCCTCTCTCGCTGGCCTTTATCGAACATTCTATTCCATTGTGGCCTATAAAACCAAGAGGAAAAACAAAAACCTTCACCTCTCACAGCTACATAAAAATAACCTTAAAAGGGGCCCATAAACGCAGAGCTAGTAATTATTTTGGATCTAGTTAACCATGCAACAAAATGGAATAAACGCAGCTCCATTAACCTTATTTTAAAAGCACTTTTTGGTGATTCATGTTTATTACACTGTTAACATTTAAGAGTGGACTCCGACCACCATTTCTGCTTTGGAACCTGGTACAGAAGAAAACACACACATTTATGGTGAAGGGGAGTAGATCCAACAGAACGCATTTTTCTTTAGCCAGCCCCTGCCTGGACAACACCTCCCACGTCCATTCCTTCGTTCAGTTTGCAGGTATTTGTTGAGCACCTGCTCTGTCTGGGACACTTGGCGAAGTTCTAGGGCTGTGGCAGTGAGCGAAACAGCAACCTGTCCCCTGAGGAGCCGAGGTTCCCATGGTGCAAAACTGGGAAAAACAAATCACTTCTCATGTGGCCCAGGCTCCCGACCAAAACCTCTACCTGGTCAACTTCAAAGCTGTACGTCCGGATCCTGACTTTCAGTGTTTATGAAAGACAGCTGCCCGAATCCACTGATGTCACGATGGCTTCCAAATGCTCTGTTCTAGCTCCATCATTTCTCCACATTTATTAGTTCACTGCCTAGGGCTGAGAATTGCTGCATCTTCTCTTCTTTGTGCCTATTTGTTGATTATGAAGGACAGATTCTTATTTTAGTCAGTGGTCTGTAATCCTTTACTAAGGCCATGAGGAAAAAAAAAGACTGAAAAACTGTTCTAAAACAAACTCGAGAAGCATGACATCTGAATGCAATGTGTGAGCCTGGAGTGGGTCTGGGCTGGGAGGAGGAGATGCCAAGATAGTTACACAGCACATTGTTGGGACAATTGATGGAGTCTGAATCAGGATGCTGGTACCAGCTAGCATGTGGTGTCAATGGTAAATTTACCAATTTTGATCACTGTACTGTGGTGTGTACAAGAATGTCCTTGTGCATCGGATATACATACTGAAATATTTAATAGTTGAGTGACAAACCATCCCAGGTTGCTACAACACTGAGGGCTTTCCCCATGCTAGAGCTTGGAAACTTCCAGGCAAACCAGGACAACTGGTCACTCTATAGAGATGAGATGCATCAGTAGTGCGACTTAGCTCAAATGGTTCAGGGGGGAAAAATACACACACACACACACACACATTAGTGTCTCACAGCTGTAGAGGCTAGAAGTCTGAGATCAGGACATCAGCAAAGCCATGCTCCCTCTGAAACCTGTGGGAGAGGAATCTTCTTTGCCTCTTCCAGTGGGGAACTAGCTAGAAATGCAGATCCCGGGACCCTTAGAAATACTGAATCAGGATCTACACTTTACCAGGCCTCTGGAGGAGTCATACGTTTATTGCAGTGTGAGAAGTGCTGGTCTGCAGGATGTTTCCACATCAGCCAAGAGAGCCTTTAAGTGATCTTTATAGGTCCTGAGAGTTCTAACCCTACACTCCCATCTCTTCTTGTTTAGATCGTCCTTAGAGCAATTGCCTGAAAAATCTCCATGAGAACCCTACCAGGAAGCCCCACTTCCCTGCACATTCGAATGCTGCAGGTTAAACAATACAATTTGGGTGGCTGAAATGAGATCACTTAAAGTGGATAAAAGACAATTCAGACTGTATTTTATAATAGCCTCTAGCTCAGGTGAGGAGGGAAAATCCACTCACCTGGAGAATGCCAGTTAATAATGAGGAAAGAAAGGTGATGAATTAGGAAATCAGTCTTCAGCCGGCCCCCAGTAAGGTAACTGAGTCAGGCAAAACTATTTGGTGTTAAAGCCATGAGGTGTATGACTGAGAGGGACTTGGACTTCTGTATACATGTCATTTTATCATCTCAAGGGAAACTACATAGTCCATGATGGGGATGACACACTCATCACCCTAAACGTGGCCAGTCTCACTTAACATCATTAAAGGGGAATCATGCAGAAATCACGGGTCCCCTAATGAGATATAACAGGAAAAAGACAAGGCCTTCTTGATGGGTTCTGGTCCCAAGAGGCTACCTTGAATCCATTCAGCCTGTAGAACCAATGTCCAGTCTACAAAATACAGGGGAGAGGGGAGCAAGCTAAATAACACTGTGAGGGGGCCACCAGGCTAGCCCAGAAGGAGGGACATTCTGCAGAACCAACTCAAAGAGATGTTTGGATAAAAAATGGGGGTGAGGCTTAAGTAGAGACCTGTTATTAGACAAGAGGACATGGAAATGTGGAGGTAGGTAACTGAAAACACAGGGTACAAAGCCTGGTGGGTAGGAAGATTTCATTTTGGTAAAAAACAAACAAACAAATAAAAAACAACCCATAAATAGATACAGGGATGAGAGAAGAAATACTAAGGTATTAACAATGCAATCTCTGGAAAGTAGGAACATGATGTTTTTATTTTCTTATTTTTTGCTTAACTCTGTTTTCAAACCCTTACAATGTCTATTTACTGTTTTCATAATAGAACATATGTGCAGATGTGCTGATGACATTTAATCCCAGGTATCTGCAAGTGGCCATTTAGCCACTCATTCATTTATTCATTCACTCATTCACCCAGGTATGTGGTTTTAATGAGCTATGATGATATTGGCCTAAGGATGGGGTTTAATTCATGAAGAAACACGACTTCCATCTCCACCCTTAAGTTGGTCCTATTCTGGTCAGGGACACAGATATGTGGTTATGAAGCTGATTCTTACCTGAGGATATAATAAGCATGGAGGTAGAGAGAGGTACTGGGTATGGGAGGGTAGAGACCCACTCCATGGATGCCAGAAAGAGAGGTTTAGGGTGGGGGCAGGGGTGGGAGATGACAATGAAGGATTTAATCCTTATCTACCTGTCAGCTTCCTCAATCTGATCTTTCTGACCTTCTCTGAATGACTACCTCAGGACCTTTGCACATGCTGTTCCTCTGCCTGGAATGCTCAGACTTATCCCCAAACACACATGCACTTATACACACACTTGATTTCTACCAATTTTACACCTACTCATCCTCTAGGTCTTCCTTCGAGATTCACTCCTTAACTTCTCAAGGCCAAGCCTCCTGACATTCTTCCCCACAGCACCCATTTTTTATGTGCCTAGTACTTTATCCACTAGGTTATTAACCTCTTTTGCAATTCATTGCTCAAACTCACTAAGACTATTGTATGCCTTGTTCATTTTTGCAAACCTACATCTTAGGACAGAGTCTAGCCCAGAGCTATTGCTCAATAAATATTTGCTACCTAAATGAGTGAACAAACTGTATTAACAATTTGTTTCTGGAAAAGCCCTTAGTCACGTTTGTGTTTCTTTAGTCACAGCTGATAAAAACAGGAATAATAACAACGGCTGGCATTTGCTGAGGATTCGCTGTACGCCTGGAGCATTGCTAACTGTTCTGCGTACGTTATCTTGGCGAGTATCATCAGCAAACCGTGACTATTACTAATATGCCCATTTGGCGGAGGGAAAAATGGAGGAATTTAGGAAAGGCAACTTCTTACAAACTGACTCTCTTTGCAACTCAGTTCACCTCTTTGAATTCGAGTTCGGGAGGGTTTGGGGGCCCGGGCGTGCGACACTAAACCCCAGCCCATCTCTGAGATGTCTGTGTCTGCGAAACAGAATAATGCCAGCAACACCTTCCTGGCTGTGAAGTCGGCTGCTTGTGCCTAGTACCTAGCGAGCACTAGTAAGCATTTGGAATAGGGGCTCCCCTGGGCTTGTAACTTCCAAAGCAGAATCACTGGCAGATGGCCATTCTTTGAAATTGTAAGAACCATGAATCACCCCCCAAAGATTCCTGGACACAAGCACGTTGGTTTCCCCTCCCCCGTCTGTCTGGCGGGGAGACCCTGGACACTGTCACCAACTCGGTGAACCTTGGCTGCCCACGGCGCCAGGTGCGGAAGGGCCCTCCTGCTGACCTCCTGAAAAGACCAGTAAATTCAGCAGCCAGTGTGTCTGGCTTTCCACTGGTCACTCCTACATCTCCCTCCAAGTGGCAGGACTCTGGCCCAGCTGCCCTTACGGGGCCCATTTGCTCCATCTCAGAGGACAGCAGTGCCAGGGACTTCCAAGTGGTTGGAGGGGACTTTGTTTTTCCCACAACTTAGCTGTCTCAGGAGTGGCTTCTTCTTTGCCGCCTGACTCCACTCTGCTCGGACACAAGCTGCAAACACCAGCGACCTGGAGGGCACCCCAGAGTTTTCCGTTCACTAAGTCGCTTTGGCTGGCTTAACTCAGAGTTCCAGGACAGCCCTGGGGATCATGCTCCGGGTGCCCAACTTTCCCGGGGCCCTCAAGGCACCGGCTGCTGAAGGTTCAGACTGAGGCCCCAGGTGGCCCTGGGTCACCCCTAGGGCCAGGATGCCTTGAACAAGTCTCTCCAACCCTCCAGCCTCAGTTTCCTATCTTTATATTGCGATAGCAACCATGTCAACCTCATCAGGGCGTAGTAAGGGTCAATTGATTCATTGAGCTCTTGCCCTAGTAAGTAATCAGTGCCTACTGTACACCACACACCACAGTTACCTATCTGACATATATCATTTATCAGAAAGTCAATGTTTTTACCCCCATTATGGAAAAGTCATACTTAAAGTTCAGAGAGGTGGAGTAACCTGGCTGAAATCACGCAACAGAGCGGGGATTCAAATTCGAGCCCATGTGACACCAGAGGCTGAGAGTTTTACGAGCTGCATAACCCCTGGGCCGTGCCCTCCGCCCCTGCCCACTGCGCCCTTCCGCGAGGTGCTGCAGCCTGTGCACTGCTATATGCATAATAAAAAATCACCATGGTGATAGTTTATGTTCATTGGGACCTGAACACATGTTACATGCTGTTACATGGATTACTTCCTTTATAGCCTTTAGTTATGGTCCTTATTTTATTTTTATTTTTTTTAGATTGGCCTGGATCAGAAAATGAAGCATTCCCAAGACAGAGAAAGGGCTCTGATCTTTAGTCCGTGGGGAGTCAGAGAAGGTTTGTACCCGAGACCCTGCCATGGTCATATAGGCTTGTCTCCATCCGGCTCTGGCCACTGAGATGAAGACAGGTAAGAGGGAGAGAGGTTGGAGGCAGGGAGGTCAGTGTGGAGGCTGGAGCAATAGGAAAGGACAGAAGCCAAAGGCCACGCTTTGTTCCTTGTCTCTGCCCAGGACACGGTATATCCCAGAGAGCCCTGCGCCTTCCCTCGCCCCCGCTGAAGCACCTCAGCCCCCAGCACCTTCTCTGCAGTCAGCCGGCTTGTGCTTGCTCAGATCGCAACCCACCGGTCCCCAGGCTCGGGGCGTATTGCCCTAGGTAGGCCAGGAGAAACTCAATCATCCATTCATTCATTCAAAACCCAGACATGGAGAGCCTGCTGTATACAAAGCACTGAGTGTACAGCCTAGAGCAAGATACCCCGAAAACCAAGCTGGGAATCCCAAGCGCGGGGTTCAAACCCTCCCTGCACCCTGCACCTTTATAAGTTTCGTTGCTCCGAGCCCCCATTTCCTCTTCTGTAAAATGAAGCTAATATTCCTGTCCCATCTCAGTGTTGTTGGGGGTGCTACGGGTAGATAAAGCAGTGGACTTTCAGTCAGCTTGTGGGGACTTGCAGGGTTTAGCACCCTGAAGAAGCATGAAGCAAGGCAATCAGGGTGGGGGCACATGGGCCCAAGGGCAGAGAGCTGTTCTAACCAGGAGCGCCTTTGTGCCCTGGGAACATTAGGAGACATTTTTGGTTTTCACAACTCTGGGGGTGGGCATGCTGCGGGCGCACAATGGGCAGAAGCCAGAGAGGCTGCTAAACATTCTTTTTTTTAAAAAAGGATTTCATTTATTTATTTTTAGAGAGAGAGGAAAGGCGGGAGAAAGAGAAGGAGAGAAACATTGATGTGTGAGAGAAACACCGGGGACTGGGTCTGCAACCCAGGCATGTGCCCTGACCAGGGATCGAACCGGCGACCTTTCACTTTGCAGGACGATGCTCAACCAACTGAGCCATGCTAGCCAGAGCACCACTGAATATTCTATGATGTACAAGGCAGCCCCCACCACAGAGAATGATATAGCCCCCAATGTCATTGGGGCCGAGGTCCGGAAGCTCACATACAAGGGGATGCTTCCCTTACTGAGCTGTGGGGAGGGGCCCGGGGTCCCCACCTTCAGCCTGTCTATGCAGGGAGCACCCAGCCACTAGCAGCCTGAGACACTGACAGACGAGCCTACACACCTGCCCCACCAGGTGGCTCTTACACCCTGGGCGGAGGGCAGAGGTGCCCCCATGTCTTAACAGACCCCCCCACCCCCCACCCAACCGTATGATCCCTGGGTGTTTACTTCTCCAGCCTGCCCAGCCCCGCTGGCAGCAATCAGCTCCCAGCATCAACTGCTCCGCTCTGGGCTGGGTGCCCGTGTGGAGCGCGCTAACCTGTCACTGTGTTGTTGTGACTGCAGCTGTCCCAGCCCCTGCCCCTCCCTCCTCTACTTTGCTGGGATCTTTCGTGGTGGCTGAGCTGGCAGAAATTGTTCCACCCGCCTGCTGGGAAGCTGCCAGCGGCAGCAATGTGATGGCCATCCCCGTGCCCCCAGCAAAGGCTATTGTGATCACGGCTCTACGGGGCTGAGAGACTTGGGGAGTCATCTGAGCAGCGACGGGGGGGCCTGGCTCTTCTGGACTAGGGGGGTTCCCAGGCTGAGTTTCCTTGTGCAACCTGAGCTAGCGCTCTCCAGCCTCTGCCAGCTACCGGAGGGGCATGGCTGAGCCTGAGGGTCTGACGAGTCCTTTCCCATGGTAAGGTGCCTTTATCTCCTGTCACTTGAATATAGCCAGGGACCTACACCTGGTCATGGAACTGGTGCACACCTTTCTCTACATGCCCTGAAAGTCAAGCTTGTCTGAGGCTGGGCCATGGGGAGAGCATCTAATACAGAGCCCAGCACATAGTAGGTAATCGGTAAATACGTATTCAGTGAATGAAGGCACACATGAACACTTGTTAGGAGACCTGATTTTTATACCCAGCTTTGCATCTGACTTGCCACATGACTTTGAGCAAGTCACTTTGTGTTGTCAGACCAGTGTGCTGGTCTGTAAAGTGGAAATTAGCATTTACTGCTGAGCAAATCCTGCAAACAAGACAAAGGCCTTCGGGGTCGAGTGGGGAGGAGACGGTAGCTGAGATTATCTTTGTGAAATAAACCATGAAATCTCATTTGTCATTCATAGTACAATGGTTTTTTTAACATCAACTCCAGAAAGGCTGATCTTAAACCATCTGTGTCACCTGCATTAGTTATTTACTGCCGCAGGACAACTTACTCCACCGTTTAGCAACTTAAAACAACCAACCTTCATTATGTCACTGTTTCTGTGGGTCAGGATTCTGGGTGTGGGCGGCTTAACTGGGTGGTTCCGACTCAGAGTTTCTCATCCATTAGCGTCGAGCTGTCAGCCAAGGCTGCAATCCCTGAAGACTTGACGAGGGCTGGGGGGTCCAAGTTCATCCCAGTGTGTCTTGGCTGGAGGTTTCAGTTCCTCACCATGTGGGTGTTTCCACAGAGCTGCTCATCGTATGGCTTTTCCCAAAATGAGTGGTCCCTTAGAGAGAGAGAGATGGGGGGGAGAAGCCAAGGTAGAAACTGCAGCCTTTTTATAACCGAATCTCAGCAGTGAGATACGTCATATCCACCAAAATCCATTGGCCATACAGTCCACTCCTGTCATAGCCTGGGGGGATGTGAGTACCAGGAGGTGTGTTTCTTTTGGGGCCATCTGGGGGGCTGGCTGTCACATTGCCCAATCTGGAGTTGTGTCCAATGCAGAAGGCACAGGTAAGAGGGCAAAGGCCTTTCAATAACATCAGGGTAAGGTTGAAAAGAGGGAAGGGGATCGACGTGTGTGTGTGTGTGTGTGTGTGTGTGTGTGTCTGCCCATATGCTAAGCACCATCCTTGGCTATTTTCCTGTATTATTTTCTGTCATCCTCATAGCTGACCCATGAGACAGTGAAATCACCACCCTTTCCCAGAAGAGGAAACAGAGATCACACAGCTGGCAAAAGGCAGAGTCAGATTTGGAACTGAGGTGTGACTGACCCCGGAACCCTGGGACAGACCCCACCACCTCCGTCAGAGCCGGTCGCTGATGGGGGAGGCCCAGTCAGTCCAGCTTTCTGCTTGTTACCCTAGAGCCACACCGAAGCCCAGCATCTTCCAGGGAGGGCAACGGAAAGCACTTTGCCATGCTACCCTGGCAATTCCTTTGCCGAGGGCTTTCCCACCCATCGTGTCTTTCAGCCCTGTGTGTTCGTGGGGGACGGACCCTTGTCCCCAGTTTACAGGTGGGAAAGTTGAAGCTCTAAGAGCAGGCTGACATCACTGGGATCTCTCAGTTCTTAAGTAACCCCCTACCCACCATGGGCCCCAGCAGCTTCCTTAGGGTGCCTGATGCCCACCCGAGCCGGCTCCCACAGGGGTCTCCACCCAGGAGTCCTGCGCTCAGTAGGACAGCCTCGCTCAGCAGGCCTGACCCATCGCTCAGGCCCTGCAGGCGTCCCTTAAACTGCCCAGACGTTCCCGGAAAGGACCCCAGCCATTTGATTTTGTGTGTGTATATTCATGGGTGCTGTATCTGCAGATCCGACCCTGGATCAAACATATTAAAAAGAAAGACGTTCCGTTTTTGCTGAAGTGCACTACGTTCTCAGGCCCACTTTGGCTGCATCTGTACCGAACGTGTGCGGACTCTTTCTTGCCACCATTCCCTAAACAGCCCAGTATAAAAACTATTCACATGGCATTATAAATACATTGCATTAGGTACTGTAAGTAACCTAGAGATGGTTTAGTGTGTGGGAGGGTGTGCCTGGGTTTAAGCAAACACTGTGCCATTTCATATAAGGGACTCGAGGATCCAAGGATTTTGGTATCTGCAGAGGTCCCAGAATTAATCCCCCATAGAGACCGAGAGATAACTGTACTCATATATATATTGGGAAAGGGGACACAAGGGACCTTTCCCAATGTCTAAGATGAGTTGAAGCCAGGACCCCATTTGAGCATCTGCTGAGAGCATTTTGTTAGAGGGCTGCGTGACCGAGGACTTAAAAATCAAGGAGAGAGGCTGAGTACAGGGGGTGAAGGGGGATTTTCCCATTGGCGGTCCTTTCACTATCTCTTTTGAGAAGTTTTAATCCCTTAATCACTTTTATTAATCTCATAATAATCTCTCCAACATCGGTTACATCCTTCTTATCTTGGTTTAGCGTTTTGGTGAACTCAGAGCTTCTAGTCACTCGGGGAATTTTTCCTTCTGCTTACGGCATCTGCTCTTACATATTTTCTCTCTCTCTCTCTCTCTCTCTCTCTCTCTCTCTCTCTCTCTCTCTCTCCTCTCCCCCCTCCACCCCATCTCTCTCTCATTCTCCTTCCCTCCCTCCAGCTATGCTGTTAGAATCCAAAATCCTTGAAATTCAGAGCTAGGAAGAGCTTCGGGACTGCCCAGCAGACATTTCTCATTTTACAGCTGGGGAAAACCAGAGCTCCGAGATGCTAATGTTCTCGTTCAAGGTCACTCCACAGGCACCGGTGAGCACCCGCGTGCCCACTGGGAACCATAACTCACCTTGTAAGCCTGGGCACTTCTCCAGCATCCTCTCCTCTGATCTGCACCTCTCAGGCAGATTCTGCCTTTCACCCCATTTTAGAGATGAGGAAACTGAGGCAAAGTGCATCACTTATTCCCAGACCCACTGTGGGAGAAGCAGAGCTGGGAGGCTGGAGCCCAAGCAGCCAGACTTCAGGGCCCAAGCCTCCAACACCACCATGTTTCTCTCCTAACAACGCGAGTGGATCAGACCCCTTATCAAATGAAATACAGGTGCTCCCGACATGGCCACTGCTTCTTGATCAGACTCGGAGCTCTGAGCCCATTGGATGGGGCTTCCACAGCCCAGCACGGGGGCTTCTTGTCTACCAGAACCTGTGACAACGGCCTCCCCACTGACCTTCAGCAGGGCGCAGCGGGACAAGTCAGGCATCCCAGAGCTGGGAGCTGGCCCTGGCCACACCCCTAAATCATTCACAGCAGAGGCTGCAGCCAATTCATGCTTCCCTAGGTCTCACTTCCTCGCCTCTCAGCAGGAAAAAGGAGTCTGCAAACAGCCATCAGCTGCAGGGGCCTTTTTGAAAATGAAACACAATGTGGGTAGCCAAGATGAAGAGCTCACAGGATGAAGCCACTGGTGGAAACAGGGGTTTGAATAGATGGGATGTGCAGATTCCCATCTTCCCAGTCCTCCTGGGGCCCCGGAAGCAAGTGCGGCCTCAGACACACAGTTTCAAGGCTACCAAAGAGATATCTCTGCCCGTATCCCATGCCTACTCTTCTGTAAGCTTAGAAACGCCCACCCTCCTGTAAGCCCTGTGTGAAAAGAGAGGTTGCCATTCAAGGGGATGGCTCTTGAACCATTCCAGGCCCAACGGAGACACACATGGACGCTTGACGCAAGCTCCTTCCCAGTCCCTCGGAACCTCATGCATCTCGCTGTCCCTCCCCATCACCTCTGTTCTCTCCCACTCGCCTCCTTCCCTCTTTGTCTGCCTGACAAGCAGCTGAAGAGGGAGAAGATGGAAAACCAACCGCCGAACTTAGAAAATAAAAACACCTCAGTCGGCTTTATTAATCTCCTGGAATGTGCTCCCCAATTGCTGCCAAGCCGAGAGGGCTTGTGTTTTCCCCTAGAACATTGTAGAAAAAAAAAATGTTTACGGGGATGGCTGGGAAAAAGCGCGGTAGATTTTCCTGGTAATGTACAAGGTGATGCAGTAATTGCTATGGAAACTAGTCATTATAATTCAATAAAAAGGGAGAAAAGAAGTTAAGTTCATTGTGTTACCTATGACTCCATAGTCACGTTCTTTACATATATTAGCATAAAATCAAGTCCCACTTTTATTCTCAGGGTTTTCTCGAGCTCTGCCTTCACAAAGGGGAGTGGAGGGTTCAGCAAAGCCCTACAGAGGAGAAGAAAACTTACTTTGCAAGAAATCTCTATTTTTTTCCCCTGGGTAAAATATTTAATGTTTCTGCATAATGTGCGTGCAGGTTCTGCAAGAGAATATACCTTGTGCACGAGGAGTTTTGCCCAGTGCATGAGAAGAATAGCCTGATTTCTCCATGGCTCCTGATATGTGACGGAAAGAGAAGTCTTCTTCCTTCAGGAGACAGATGCCGCTTGCCAGACAGAAAGAAGAGAGGCGCGGTCACGTGATCCATGACACCTCTGCGGTCTGAGCGGCCTGGGAAGATGATCAGAGGGAGTAGGTTTCTCCAGAGGCTTTGAGAAATGCTGGGGTGGGGTTACTTCCCTTCATGAATTCCGCCCCCCACCCCAACCCCTACGATTCTCACTAAGTCCTTCAAGCAACTTTGAAAACGTTGCTAGATCTTGACCCAAGGCCGTTGCGATCCCAGGACTGGTGGGAAAAACCCTGCGCACGAGGCAGGAAGAAGCTATTGCTCAGACACCTATTTCTGGCAAACGGAGATAAAGGAGTGATTCTAAGTGACATGAAAGCGTGCTGGGGATACTGAGTGTTAGTTACGGCGGACACCACCAGAGACGCGGGACCAGGATTAGAGGGCGGGAGGGCCCTTGTCCAGCTCTGGACATGTCACTTAGTGAGTCTGTTCATGTCTTACCAATTGTACACGCTTTTAAGCTCGTGTCTCACAGCTCCAAACCCGCCCTTCGGTTCTCAGCCTTCAGTGATGCGGCTGGGGTGGTTCTGCGCTCTGCGTTTCTGCTCTGCCCTCTGGGCCAGTGTTAGCCTCTGCCCATAGGGGGCGCCAGTGCGAGACAAAGCAGGAGGTGGGGGGAAAGGAAAAACTGTCCCGTTTGCTGACAGTTTTTGTCAGCATCTTGGAAGTAGTCATTCTTCATCCCAGCAGTGGCAGTTGGTTTCTGCGCAGGTTTTTCCTCACAATAATAACCAATTTTTTCATATCTTCTCAGGCAGCTCCCGTTCAGATGTCGGCGCCCATGCTCTGAATGCTCCCTCCCAGAGCTCCTGAGAACTAGCAGTGTTCTGGCCCCTTGGCTAAGTTTGTTTGTTTTCATTTGGTTTTGCCTCCAACTTTCCCCTTTCCTCCCTGAGTCCAAAGCCGATAGGTGTCTCCTCAGTTTCCCCGCCCCCCTACCCCCACCACCATGTTTGCCTTTCCAGTTTGTCAACAGCAGATCAATTGATTCCCTACAGTAAATCCTCGTTAGAATACCTGGTATGGTGTCTGTTTCTTACTCTGGCTCTCCTTCTTTCTAATCCACAGAGCTGGAATGAGCTTTCTGATCCCCCGTTGGATCAGGAGGAGATGAAGTCTTGACCTCTAAGTTGTCCAGAGCACCCCGCCCCTTCCCAAAACAGACATCTCCAGTCAATGGCATTTCTCCTGAGCACTGACACATCCTCAGAATACTTCTTAACACCTCACTTCAGTACAGCGCTATTCATGGCCCAGAACTGGCAAGGTAGAATGGTATCTGTTTTCTAACCTTGCCTGGGAGGGTAAATCCTATCACCGAGATATGATCCATGAAAACGACTTATTAACATACCCCCTGTTTACTGAATGTTAATTATAGCTCAGGCATTCTACTTACTATCTTGCCATGTAGAATCTTCAGGGAGAAATCCATTGAGTTAATTTAGTCTCCCATACTGGTAGCTTTATATTTGTTTTTGTCCAAAAGAGCCCACCTTACTTACTTGAATCTGCTGTAAAGCCAAGAGGAATCCCTTAACTGAGACTTAATGAAGTCACCACAAAGAATTCTTTAAGAATGGCCGAATCTGCTCCCTGGGAGGAAAATGCTACTGATAATTTCAGCATAATTACACCCAACAAACTCCGAGGGGCAATTCTGACTTGAATTGCTAAGTATGTCCACATTAAGGCATTGATGGAAATGGTTATCCGGATGTAGCTAAGAGTCACCAGCAATCTTCTGGAGTAATCTGGAATCTTTCCGCCAAGTTCTGCATGTGGCCAAGTCTGAAGACACTTTTAACTGCCAAAATTGGGGGTGGGGTGCTATGAGGATCTCGTGGCTGAAGGCAAGGGATGCAGGGACATTGCTCAACATCCCACAATGCACAGGACAGTCCACTATTACACAGGATGATCAGGCCCCATGTGGCGACAGTATCAAGAGTGAGGACCTCTGGTTCTGACTCAGGTTCTCTGTGCTGGCTGTGGCCTTCAGGTGTCAGAATCACCCTCATTTTTCAGAGAAATTTCCCTGCTTCTGGCAGTAATCACCTAAAGTCGACACAGAGTATTGAGATATTTGCAATGACATAGCTGACGAGGCTTGTTCCTTCCAACGCACTGTGCAAAATATCTTTCTCTCGGTGCCCTGAAATGGTACTTTCTTTCCAGCCTGGCTCTCTGCTCCTAGCCAGCTGCCTCCGTGTCCCATCCATGCCAGGTCTAAAGGGGTTGGGAAGAGTCATCTCCAAGTTCAGACTGACCTGAAAACATAGCTCGCATTGGTCTGACTCATGGGTACCATGACACTTGCAGCTTCTTTTCTTGCAGCCAAAGCAGCTCAGGTTTATTCTATCTAATCCTCTCTTGCCTAAAACCATTCCACCACATTCCTCGTCCCCGGGTCAAATTGCCTTTAATCTAATCCGGCTGCCCATTCATCACCACAGGTTGTCACTCGTTAAATACGACCTGATGAAGTAGGCGTGTATGGGACTTGGGTAGACCTACAAAACCTGCCTAACAAACACACATCCCTAAAGTTCGTGTCTTAACTCTGGATGTTTTCATACTGGCTTTGTTCAAAGTGAGACACAGGCTTCCACACCTCTGTGTTGGTGGCACTGGTTGTATTAGGAAAATATAGGAACAGTCACATCAGATTTAGTGGTCAAGGGAAAATTCCAACCCTCTATCCCCTTATAACAGGACAGCAACCAGACGGCCTTATTTCTCTCTATCATTATGTTAACTGTCAACTAGCTTCTCTCTGACCTTGCAGAGCTGATAATTACCAAGTCATGAGATCTTAGCACAGGGAGCTATAGCATTCTAGCAATCTTCCTTTGCGGTGTTATATTCTACAAAATGAGTAAACTTGAATCGAGAGATTTTCAGGATCAGACAGTCCTTGCAATAGAGCTTTTAAATTTTGGAGGCATGGAATTCTAGAATTTGGAGGTTTTAGGATTTAAAAATACTGGGATTACCAAATCTCAGGATCTCAGAATTATACTTTTACTTTCAAATTTGATACCCTTCCATCATAGTTTCATAGAATTTCTAAAATTGAGAACCGTGGAAGCCCAAAGCTTAAAGGGACCTCAGGGCTCCAAGCTCATTTCAGGGGCTTGACGCCCCCCCAACTCCCTTGTCCCACTACCTCCACCAATAAAATTAATTGTTCCTTCTACTTATGGTGCCACTCACAGAGAGGACATTGACTATAAAGTCACAAGAAGGGAATTTTGGCCTCCACAAGCAGATCCTTATAACCCAGGGAAGGGGCCAAACACTGAGATTCCCTAGGGCCTAGGTAGGCGAAATATTGGCAACGGATCGATACAATAAAATATTGAGGAAATAGACTCGGAGCATTAGGGTCAAGGAGAAAATAGGGAGTGGCATGGACTGTGGCAGACGGCAGATTTCTGCCATGTAGTTAGCCCAGCACTACCACAGCACCTAAGAGGTGCCGAAAAGCTACACTGTCATGTAAGAAATCTTGAGATTCTTTGTCAATATTGGCAAATTATTCAAATGCAGTACAGGCTGGCCCTGTGTGGAAATATTAATCAAAACTGCTCCGTGGGCCACTTTTGGCCTGCAGGCCCCTAGTCAGCACTTCCTGTGGCAGGAGGAGTGAAAAGAGCCAGACAGTCCTGCACAGCGCATAGGAGCAAGGACTCTACAGCCAGAGTTCAGGGTTCAAACACCTGCTTTGCTATTTACTGGCTGTGCAAGCTTAGCCAACTTACTTAACCTCTCTGTACCTAATTTTCCCATCTGTCAAATGGGAATTATTATAATAGTACCTGCCTCATGATGTCATTGTAAGGTTTAAATGAATTCGAATATGCCAAGTTTTTAGTAAGCATGTGTTAGCATCTGCAAAGAATTTATGCCAAGTGCCTGATAGATGCGAGCCACAGGTAAGCATTAGCTGTTATTCTTAGTATTTTGCACATCCTCATCTTACTGAGAGAGGGGATACAGGCAAAGGGGCCAGAATGAATATTTCTATTTTACAGATGCGAAAACTGAGGCATAGGGGGGTTTTTCTCTTGCCTGGGGCCACACAGCAAACACAAAGCTGGGTCCAGTTGTCTGGATCTGGATCTGTCTTTCTCTTTCCTCTCAGACGCTGTCTGCTGTGGGAGCCCGTGGCCTGGTTTGGCCATGGGCACCACCCCCTCCCAGCCAGCCAGTCACTCAGCCAGAAACCCTGCCACATTGCCAGATGTCCCACACCGTACTCCAGACGCAAAATGAAGTATGCTTTTTTTTTTTTTTTTTTTTGAGAGAGAGAGAAGGAAGCAGAGGGTGGGAGAGGAATTGTTCTCATCACGAATTCCTCTCTGGCCCTCTTCCCAGATTTGAGGTTTCTGGCACACCTGGTAAGATCTGGGACAGGAAAGGAAGACAGTGTGCTGGGAGCAGTGGGGTCGCCGAGAGTCTGGAACCGGTCGCCCCAATTTCTCCGCTGGACTAGCCTCCAGGACTAGCTATATAATTGCAGGGCTGGTACAAAATGACCCCCTTGTGCAGAAATATTAAAATATTTCAAGGGAAAATCGGTATAGAGGATTGAACCAAATTCAGGGCCCTTCTGAAAGCAGCAGGGCCTTGTGCAACTGCAGAGGTCACCTGCCCATGAAGCCAACCCCAGACACTCCCCCTCATCTGAGGGACACCGTGTTACACAACACAATGGGGGTGCAAGGAGGGTTAACAGACACCCTCCCCTCTCCCCATGTCCTGGTGAGATAAAACCACCATTGGGAGACCCAGAACAATTTTTATATAGGATTAGAAAACAAAAATCAATATTTAATTATCTGTAAGCTTTTTGTGTCGCTGAATCTTTAGCACGCTAACAGGGAACACAGGCTGCCAACGCAAAAGTAAGTCATTAAAGACACGGTATTGCTGGCCATCCCTTTTTAGAGTGGGGCCATAAATAGAGTACATTATCAGCGCTCACATGTGGGTATTGTTATTTATCTTTACAATCTCTATTTACCTCTATTTATAGCAGGTTTCCTCCATATATTATGAGGCCAGGTTAACTTTAACGGACTTCATGAAAAGAGGTACTTAAAACTTTGGAACATGCTTATGTGGACAGATGGCGAGGTTTTCAGAAGCTATGGGGCCCAGAAGGCCTATTTGAAGGGTGTTGGGTGTTTTTTTTTTTTTTCATCTTCTCTTATTGCCTGTACTCTCTCCCAGAAAGGCTGTCCAGGGTCCTAGATCCTCGGCGTGGTAGCCACGTCCGAAGTGCAAATGGATGGGAGACAGGTCCAGAAAATCCTCACTCTGGAGCTTCAGATCTCACCTATAAATGGGCTTTTTAATTTTCCAGGCAGACAACAAAGTCCTCTTTCCAGAACTGGAAGCCTTTGCTTTGCAAGGGAAGCCCTCACCAGAGTTTGTACGTGACCGTCTTATTTTAGCCTTCGTCCTACTGGATGGTAAGAAGCTGTCCAGTGACCTGCCTCCACCACCCGCTGCCACCTCCGTTGGGATCCTGAGGCAGACCCTGTCTGGATTCACCACCTAGAACAATTTCCAGCACAGAGTAGATGCTCAATAAACATGAGCAATTGCTACACAAAGGAAGCCGCAGGGTTAGAGTTAAAGCCAGCAATAAGTTGACATGCGACTGAATTTATCCTCCGGAGCTTACTACCTAGGGGGCTTTGGGCAAGCTAATTAGTCTCTCGAAGCCTCCATTTCCTCAGTTTCCTAGGGCTGTAACTCCAACTAGCCCCTGCTTCACAGCATTGATGGGAAAAGTCAACAAAATGGCACAAGTGATCTACATGGCCCAGAACTCAGTACAGGAAACATACATGGGCTGATTTTCAGTCATTAATCCTAGGGGCCATAAACAGTCCTGTTTGGAACTAACAGATAGGAGTAAAAGTGAACAAAGCAGTACGTGAATGAAAGAATGCATGAATAAATGAATGTCTAGGTGGATGGATGCGTGGATGAGTGGGTGGGTAGGCGGATGGGTGGATGGGTGAAACGCAAGAAAGACCTCAGCAGAGCAGAGACCAAGGAAAAGTATTCCAGAGAAGGTCCAGGGGTATTCCTGCTTATTAATTTTTAAAATAAGGCAGCCTAGAAACAGGCCTGAGGATTTATAAAAATCTACTTGTAATAAAGGTAGCATTTCAACTCCCTTGGGAAAACATTATTCCACAAATAGCATTGGGACAATTGCTTAACCATGAAAGAACAAAATAGAGTTAAATTGTCCCTTCACAGCCACTCAGCAAGAACAATTCCCCATGGACTGGAGTTAACAGTAAAACATAAAACTCTATGACCCCCCAGATTTAAAAAAAGTGAGTTGGCAATTTATCACTTCAAGCAGTGAAGATGCTTCTAAGGATGAAAACAAAATAATAAGCTATAAAATAAAACATGGATTGATTAAAGTCCATAAAATGAAAATATTTACAGGTTTAAAAAATAAAAGACATAATACATTGGGAAAAATTATTTACTTCATACACACCAGGCAAAAGGTTAATAGACACATTATATAAAGAGTTCTTGGATATTATTAAGAAGACAAAGAACAAAAGTAATTTTTTTTAAGTACACGAATGTGAAATTAATCAAAGAAGGCATAGCAGTGGCTAAATAAGCACATAACACAAACTAACCTTCACTCGCAATAAAAGAAATGCAATTTATGAGAACAAAAAGAGTTTTAAATGGTTAAATCAGCACATTTTTCTTTAACGATAACGCACACTGCTTGCAACGATGTTGCAAAAACAGGCACTCGAACATTGTGGGTACAATCTTTATAGCACAAGAGTAAATACTTTTTGCTGTTATACCTCGAGATTTTGTGGATGTTTATTATGTGCTATCTTTGGTAAGTGTTGAGAGATACAGTTTGAATAGGCTTCCTGTATCAGTTTTATCTCACTGGGGACATAAACGGGTGACACGTATTTTTTTCCTGAAGAACACCTAGTAGTACCCATCGCAATTTTAAATATGTCTACCCTTTGACCCAGTAATTCTATTTTCAGAAATCTGTTTCAGAGCAATGCAGGGGCTTAGAGATACATTTTCAAGGAGGACCATTGTAAATTACTGCAACTAGTGGAGAAGAAAACTGAAAGCAACCTAATTACCCATCAAGAAGGAAAGAGTTCGGTAAACCAAAGCGGCTATTTTAGTAAGTAAAAACAGTGATATATCTACAATTTCAACCTGATATAATAGAATACTATGCAGCTCTTAAAAATGAGATAGTTTAATACACACAGTATTATGGGGCTATGCCCATGTTAAATTTTTTAGAGGAAAAAGGAATTTCTATATCATGGTCTAACTTATGGAATTAAGGTAAGTGCATCTATTACAAAGGCCTCAAAAAGCCTGTGGTTTAGGGAGGTGTCCTTTTTTTTACTCTATGAATCTCTGCATTAACGTGTGACTTTTTGTTCCACTAGACTTAGCTTCTATGCCTTGTACGTCTGCCCACCCCCTGCAGGTCTCATGGGTAAGCCTTTGATGGTTGCTAAGCACAACCTCACCAAACACACTTCAGGGACCGGCGAGGCCATCATGGTGGCTATCGTGATCTCAGCCTGGCCAGTGTGGCGTCCTGTGTTCCGGCTCTCGCTTCTCCCCCCGTCAGTTGTCATAGTTCTCCACATTTTCACATTGTCTCTTGCCCCACACTTTTCCCATGCTGTTCCCTGTGCCTGGAATGCCCTTCCCTGCATCACCCCCCTAGAAACTTCCGTGAAGGTTCAGGTAAACCCTCCCATAGGAAGCCTACCATTCTAGCCTGTGGCACACGATTCATGGGCCTAGATTTTTTAAAATGGAGCTGAAATTTACATAGCATGAAATTAACCTGTGTAAAGTATGCAGTTCAGTGACCTTTTTAACATCTAGATTTCCAGGGCTTGACCTAGACCTCCTGCATCAAAAGCTGTGGGGTGGGAACCAGCAATTTACCTCTTTGAGTTCCCAGGTCATTCTTCCAGGCACCCAGGTTTAATAATCACTGCCCTAGCATCTTGTCCTTCTCTCTGTTAGCCCACGACTGTTTGTTTTCATGTTCGTTCACTTATAGGTCAGAGACTATGAGACTCTGCATAAAGCTAGGTAGATAGAGCAGTGGATACATAAATGTGTACATGCAGATGAAGAATATACAAGTGCACATATGTGATTGTTATTATGACCATACTGAATAAATTATATTGCATCCCATAAGAAGCACTGTCCAGAAGGAGGAGGGGGGAAATGGCCCTCCGTCCCACCCCGCTGTCAAAGTGAACCAGTAGCCAGAAACTGGTGATTCAGCCCTTGCTGGAACCTGACAACGCTCTCAGCTGGGGATCTGTTCCTTCCTCTTTCTGGCATGGCTGATGTTGACCGTTGCCAGGAAGAAAGTGTCTTGGGCATCCTTACCACCGTGGGTTCCGAAAATCAGAGATACGTTTTCGGTGCAGGGATGTCTCCGCAGTGCTTTCCAAAATCCCACGCAGGGATGTTGCTGAGCAGAGCCTAAAAGCCCAGGATGTTGACAGGTTCAGTGTGGCTCCCTGGACATAGTGCATGGGGGCTGCCTGTGCTATGGATATTCGGTCTCCGCCCCAGGAGCCTGGTCCATCTGGCTGTTTTCCATCCTTAGCCAAGGACCCGCTGCCTTCTGGGAGCCTGCAGGGTGGAAGGAAGAAAAGGAGAGGAGGAGGGTGGCAGCTGGGGCTGGGGGCAGGGGGAGGGTGATAAGGGTCCCTCTCCAAAAGCCACTGATTAATCTTGAAACTGGGAAGCTTTCATTCCTCGCAAACTGGAGTACCGTGTGGAGAAAATCAGTGCGCCCACCATGGGCCGAGGAGCAAAGTGGGTAAGAGCATCATCAGACTCAAACATCACCTAGTTCAAATCCCTACTGTACCATTTCCTGGCTGTGTTACCTGGGGTGCGTCACCTGCCCTTTCTGAGTCCTTTCTTTATCCATAAAATACACCTTATTGAATTTCTTTGGAAGGTTGAAATTACATAATATCCGTGAAAGACGTTACGCAGCACTTGGGGAAAAAGAAAACATCCGATCGATACTTGCTAATTATCTCCAGTAACAGCTCTCTCCTTGAAAGGACGACTTTGTTTTTCACGATAGTTAAGTGCCTGAGCAAGACCGGACGGAAAGGGCTTGAAAACCAGAATTAGAAACCTGGGCCCCCTCTCCATAACTGCCGCCGTAACCCGGGGCAGGTCCCTTCCCTTTCTTCTTCTTCGAATGCCAAGGAAGAATCAGGTGGGGTGAGGGGGACCACAGGCCAGGGCTAAGGGTCAGGTCCACTTGGCCTTAAGACTCCTCCTGGCATTATTAGCCCGACTTTTCAGATGAGCACGCCAAGGCTCAGGGAGGTGATGGGAGTGGCCTACAGCAATGAAACGCCAGGAAGAACTGGGATTTCATCCACATACATCTCCTCCCTCTGTGGTCCTCCTACCTCCCCCTCTTTAGCCTTTGCGTCATAACTACCATGAAGTACTACTATGTCGCAGAGTCTGTAATTCCCCAGCTCCCAGGTGAGGAAATTTAGTCTCAGCTACTGAGTGGGAGTCAGGATTTGAAGCCAGGACTGAGTCTGTGTCCCAAGGAGATGCCCCTTCTCACTTCACTCGCTTTTCTCCTTTCTTCTTTCCCACAGCGAGTCATACTGCTGTTAAAATGGCCCTGAACATACTAAGTGAATAAGTCGAGGGACGAGACGCTGGTATCTCCCGTCCTTTCTGTACACAGGACAGGAAGGACTGAAAACTGCCTGCGGAGAATATTCCGGGTATCGCATCTTCCCTGCAGCGCTGACTTTCTTCTTACTTAACCAGCCACCCCTTGCTTTCCCAGTCATCCCAGTTGGCAATGCAGACCAGAAGTTTACGCCATAAATAAGTGGCACAAATGTCACAGATACCCCCAGGAAACTCAAGCCGGGAAATGGCTCAGCATATGTCTAAATAGTTAATTGACTTAATTGCTGGGAGTTGGGCGATTAGCTCACTTGATCCAGCCCAGTGGACACAAAACGTCCTTAATGGTGTTCAGTTTATTTGTCTATTAAGCTCCAGTTACTATTACCGGGAACTTTTCAATTGCTCATAAATAGATAATTGTAGTCACAGGATTAAAGAAGGCTGGCGCGGTGCCTTGAAAAGCTTCGCGAGGCACAAGGGAAGACATTGTATGTTCACTTGGCAATTGTTTATTGAGCACTTAATATATGCCAAGTCCTCCGAGAGGCCCTAGAGGCAAGAAATGAACACATCAGACAGAGTCCTTGCCCTCACGCGGTGTACATTCTATCAGGAGGAGACAGGTGGCACGGAACTAAGTACATGCCTGTGTGCAATAATTTTAGATCGCGACTACACAGGAAAGAAAACTAAGTGATGGAATGAGCTGGCGAAGACTTTGCCGGGTCAAGGATGGTCAAAGAAGGTCGCTCTGGGGACGGACATTCGGGCTAAGACGTGAATGAGAAGCAGGAGTTCCCTCTGCCAAGACACATGGGAACAGTGCTGGAGGCCAAAAGGCCAGCAGAAGCAGGGACCCCGAGGTGGGAATGAGTTTATCCCACCTGAGAAATGCACGGGAGACCGGCAGACCTGGAGCATGCGTAATGAGTGAAGGCGAGACCGGTCCAGGACGAGAGGTGGTGAGGGACAGACAGCAGAGGGCAGGGCAGGTAGGGTCATGGCAAAGAATTTGGATATATTTTTTAAGTGCAGTGGAAAGGCACGGCGTGGTTTGATTTCTGATTAAAGATCACTCTGGCTTCTGGGCGGAGGGGGGATGGTCAGTCGGGAGTAGAGAATGCAGGAGGCTGAGAAAGCAGGGTAGCCACTAGGTGAGAGCAGGTGAGAGGGTGGCTCACAGCCAGGTCGCGGCGGGGTTGAAGGAGACCGTGGCTGTTCCTGAATACAGTCGGGACAGGGATGGACTAACACTTCTCTTGGAATACACAGTAACTCCCAGGTTTGCCTTGGGATGATGGTGGTGCCGTTCAGCAAGACTGGGCACCGGGGGAGGAATGATTAGACAGGGAGTTTCACAGTTTTGAAAAGAACAATTCTGGTTCAGCCAAAGGGATGACAGCAGGAGACCAGTGGAGAAATCCAGACAAGACATGAGGGAGGCCTGGGCTGGGTCCGCCATGGGATGGTGGGTTGTAGCCATTTGGACATTTAACCTAACGTGGGATGAAACATCGGCAGTAAATCCGTGTCAGTCGAGTCCCTGAAGTAAAATACAAGACCTGAAATAGAGGCTTCGATTCTGTCACAGCCCAAATTATCCCCCAGCCCCATCTTAATCCTTCTAAAGTTGGGTGGAGGAAAGGGAAGGATGGATCAAAATTAGAATTTTATCAAGCAGAAAATAATCTTGGGTCTGGGTTGCACTGATAAAAAAAAATAGGCAGAATTCATAATTACCATATAAAACTGTTTATATTTGTGATTATATGTTACTGCCACCTCCAGGTCCCGGCAGCAAATAACTTAATTGCTTTCGCCTGGAGCTGGGGCCTGAGGAGCAGAGGAGGGTCTTGCCGCCCCCAATTGGGCTCTGGGCGTTGCCCAGTCTCTGCACCAGTTTCTGTCAGTTGTGGGAACTACTGCGTTTGTCCTGGTAAAGTTGTCAGAAGCCGGAGGCGAGACTGCCGCTGGGAAGCTTGGAGTACAGCAGGATTAGTTAAGTTCTGGCAACATGAGCTGGGAGGAGAAGAAGCTGGAAGATGCTGGTTTCAGGGCAATGGGACCTCAGGAGCTGGGTCAGTTTGGGGAAGGCATGTGAATATACCACCATGTGTTAGGATTATCTCTCCATGAGCCAGGGGGCCCAGAGAGGACCAACTTGCCCACAAACCTGTCCCTGAGAGCCTGGTATGGAGGAAGTACCTGTCTGAGTTTGGCTCCCCCAGAAACAGCCCGAGACCAGGGCCACAGAGCATGTAGACAGTAGTTCCAGAAGGCACCGTGTAGGATTGGGGAAGTGAGGCAGAGTGTAAAGGACACCACTATGGGGTTACACCATGGGTCACCGGAACCTAACCCTCCCAGGGACCTCCGGGACACGGTGTGGAACTGAGGGAGGGAGATGGGGTATGTGTACACCAGTTCCCATGTTGTGGGTTGAAGGCAGTTCCTAGGTTGTGGGGAAGGGGTGGCATCATTAATGCCCAGAAAGTTCCAGTCTGTAATATTCATGGCTAGAGAAAGCTTTAGTGCCCTTGGGCAAAGAGACACACACACACATTGGCAGCTGGCAGTTGGGCTGGAACGTCCTGGAGAAAGCCAAGAAGGTGTGGGCAGGGCACCAAAAGCATCTCCGAATTTAAGTGGCATTAAACTAAATGACTTAATGGATAATGAATGAATGGTCTATGAGTTTGGGACCAGGACCAAGAGTCCAGCCCCTGGCCAACTTGCTTTTGTCAGTCCTGACTCGTGAAGTCACCACCTTCAGGCCCTTGGGAAGGTCACTGAACCTCCTTATGCCTCAGTTTCTCCATTGTCAAAATGGTGGTTATTTTATTAACTTCATATGTTGTTAAGGATATGCAACATGACGTGCCGTTCCACTCCCTCACTGCTGTGTCTCACGCTTACTGAGCACCTAGTGCCCGCCCCTCTCAGGGACAGCTGCAATGGGAAGCAACGCGTCACACCGCTCCCCCGCCCCATCAGGGCGCACCTGTCCTGTAGGTCCCAATAAATGTCAGTCTCCAACCTCTTTCTCCAGTCAAAGGGGGAGTGGAAAACAAAGTTGGGGGATGTTAATGGGATCTAGACCTTGAACCTGATAACATTTTAGGGAGCTTTCTCAGGAATTTAATCAAGGTCTAGAACCGCAGGCAGGTCCACAAGGAGCCGCATTCATTCACTCATTTCCTCTGCTTGTATTTACTGAGGATCTACTCTGGGTAGGACCTCTTCCCCACCCCTCCTCCTTTCACTCTGTGACCAAGTCCTATCAATCATGATGGCTGGCGACAGCTCATTCAAACCTGCTCACCCCCTCCTCCCCCTCCTCCAATACCGTCCTCAATCAGGTCTGGTCGTCTGCCCTAGGTTTCTGCAGCAGCCTCCCCGCTGGTCCCTAATCTTGTGTCTTCCTGCCAAAAAGCTTTTATAGCCTCTCATGGCCCTGGGTAGCAAGTTCCAGGTTCCCGAATTCTGGCTCCTGCCCCCTCCACAGTTGTAGGTCCAGCCATCCCATCACCCCAATACGCACTCTTTATTTTTAAAGAACCGTGTGGAGATATAGTTAAAATTCCATGAAATGCATCCATTTAAAGTATACGACTCAATTGTTTTACCATATTCACAGAGTTGTACAATCAGCAGCCAAATCTAATTGCAGAGCATGGTACTACCCCCACAAATCAACCTCATACCCATGAGCAGTCACTCTCCACTTACCCAGCACCAGCCCCTGGCAAACACTAATCTATGTTCCGTTTCTCTTCCGGACATCTCATAGAAACGGAATCATGTAATATGCAGCCTTTTGTGACTACCTTCTTTCACTTAGCACAATTAAAGTCCATCCGTGTTGCAACACCCAGCCACACCTCATTCGGTTTTATCATTGAATAACATTCCATTGTAAAGAGAGACCACATTGTTTATAAGTTCACTAGTCGATGGCCACTGGAGTTGTTTTTGCACTTTGGTTGTTGTGAGAAGTGCTGCTGTGCACATTCACATACAAGTTTTTGTGTGGACATAGGTTTTCATTTCTGTCGAGTATACAGCCAGGAGGGGAATTGCTTGCTGGGTCAGGTTGTAAGTCTAGATCTGCCATTTTGAGGAGTTTCCAGGCTGCTTAACAAAGAAGTGTGTCTTCGTGTCCTTTGGTATTCCCGAGGGTAGCGTGTGAGTGTTCCAGTCTCTCCACATCTTCACCAGCCCTTGTCATTCTTTGTCTTTCTGAGTGTAGCCATCTTAGTTGTTTTGATTAGCATTTTCTTAATGACTAATAACGCTGAGTATCTTCTCATGTTCTCACTGGCCACTTGTATATGTTATTTGGGGAAGTGCCTCTTTGAACCTTTTGTTCATTTTTCAGTTGGGAGATTTGTCTTGTGACTATTGAGTTTTAAGCATTTTGATATATTCTAGATACCTGGTCCTTATTATTGCAAATAACTTCTTCCATTCTGTGGGTTGCCTTTTTACTTTTTCTCTGTTGCATTTCTTGTTTTATTAAAGTATAATGGACACAGGACATTATATTAGTCTCAGATGTACAACACGAGGATTCGGTACTGTATGCATTGTGAGACGATCACCCCGATAAGTCTAGTTAACCTTCATCATCATCTTTTAACTTTATTTGTGGTATCACTTACAGTATAGAAGTTTCAAATTTTGATGAGGTTGAACTTGTTCATTTTTTGTCTCTTGGGCTTTCATCATACCTAAGAAGCCGTTGTCTAATCCAGGGTCATGAAGACTCACTTCTAGACTCTCTTCTATAAGTTTTGTGTCTTCCATTTACACCTAGGATCCACTTTGAGTTAAGCGTTGTTCTTTTGCATGTGCTTATCCATTGGTCCCTAGCAGCGTTTGTTAAAAAGACCATTCCCCCTTTCATAGTCTTGGCATCTTTCTCAGAAATCAACTGACCACAGATTTGTTTTTCTGGGCTCTCAGTTCTACTCCACCGATCTACATGTCTATCCTTGTGCCAGTAACACACTGTCCATGCCCTCCTGCAGCGTTAAAAAAATGTTATTTTTACATGCCATGGTTTGAGCTCTCAGGCCATGCACAGTGGTACAGGACATTGTCTTAGCGGTGAGTCATGATCTAGCTTCTTTTATGCTGGGTCATTTGCTTAACCTCTCTGATCCTGTGTTTCTCAGAGCTTTATCTGTAAAAACAAGAATAGTGCCGTCTTCCTTCCTGCTTCTCATCTGCTCTCGCCTCTTCCCTCTCCTACCATTGAAGACAGGGACTGTGCCTCATTTATCACTGATCAGCACAATGTCTGACACAGAGTAAACACTGAATGTGCTGTTTGCTGAGTGAATGAATGGCTCCTCTTGCTGCAGAACTGGGAGGACAAGGTTTCCAATGTACTCTCACCGCTGGTTCTAAATAAACAATGACTTGGCAGCAGCTGAGAGATTGGGTTCCCTGCCCCTGCGTTGTCTTATTTGCAAGGCTTCGCCCTTGTCCTCGTGCCTCAGACCTGCCCTGAGGCTCAGAGCCGCCTGTCCACTGCCCTGTGAGTGGGACTGTATACCGTGGGGCAGAGGTTCTCAAGCTTTCTGGGTTCACAGCACCCTTACTGTCCCAGAGCTGTTTCACCAAAAGAAAACCCCCATGGTTCCACTGATTCAGTATTTAGGTGCAAATGTAATGAGTATTAATGTCCAACCAACTGAGTAGGTGTTTGCAAAAAAAAAAAAAAAGTCCTCCTATGTTGATAGAAGAAAAATATTTTTTTTCAGCTTTAAATAGGCACAATTACTTACTATTGAAATGCACGCGTCTGTTGGGTTCTGCGTAGCTTCTGAAACCTCTGAATTTGATTGGACTCTGCCACGCTCATTTCCCGTTCCACATTGTTTTTGGCGCAGACCTTGCTTTCCTATTGTAGCCACCACTGAAAACCTGGGGTCACAGAGATATGACGTCACCCAAAGGAATGTGGTGAGCTCTGATTTCAGAACTGTGAATGGCCTCAAGCTAGCAGTTCACACGATCCTCAAGAGACGTCAACATTGCTTTGATTACTTTAATGATGAAAATATCTTGTGAAAAAATAAATAAAAGTAAAAATAAAATATCTTGCCGTGGCCCTGTGAGCCTGCCCAGGTACCCCGGGGTGCCTTGACACACAGTTGGAGAGCTGCAGCCCAAGAAGACCGAGCAGGTGAATTGGCTCTTGAGAACTTCCCCGGGATTCCAGCTCAGCGAAGGGCTCCCTGTGCGACCTCAAGCCAATCACTTCTCATCCTGGTCCTCACTTTCCCTCCTCCCCTGCAAAACTGTATGTCTGCCAGCTCTAATATCTTATCATCATCATCATCATCACCATCAGTGTAACTTTGGATAACAAGTGGTCAGTATGTGTCAGGCACCATTCTCCCCATGACCGCTCTGGGGAAGTCATTGTTATTGAGCCCACTTTCCAGAGGAGGAAACTGAGGCTTCCAGGGTTTTGTTCACCTGAGCATCACAGACAGGAAGTGGCACTTTTTCCTTCAGCTGTTGGTCATCCGCCTTGGAAACTCTTCTCTGCCCCAGTGTGTAGCAAGCACTGTAAGAAGTGTAATCAAGGTCACCCTACAGCATAAGGACAAATAGCATATTACATATTGGTGCTGCAGGAGGGAAACCCGAGCACCCCTGGTTTAAACCCACATGGCCAGTTCCTATGTTTCCCACTAAAGCTTGCAGAGACCGCTGCCTACCTGGGAACTGAAAAGTAAATCCTTTTCAGGACAGGTTAGCCAAAAACTGCGCGCCAGCACAGGTGGTTCATATTTGGATTTCTCCTCAAAGACTATTGTCTTTGCTTTGTGACCTTTGTAAAGGTGAAAACCTTCAGCAACTTCCTCACTAGCTCCAGGACAAAATCAAAGTTTTCAGGCTACACCCCTACTTTCATCTCTTCTCAGTCTGACCCCCAGGCCCACCCTCCCGCTTTTCAGTGAGGCCAGAGTGGACCTGCTTCAGTATATGCAATATTGATTACTAAACACGTGCCCTAGGTCAGCCACTGTTCTAGGCACCAGGGATATGGCCGAAAACAAAAAAAATGCAGATTTAGTGCACAATCTAGAAATACCTATGGCGTTGTAATTGCAATAAGTATCACGAAGGAGAAGTACGCGCTGAGGCCTAATTTGAGAATGTTCCCTCAGTCCCTGTCCCTGACTTATCACATTGGGTCGTAATGACCTTTTCAATTAGGCTATGACGTATTTGTCTTGATTATCGTTGAAATCCTAACTCGGACCTGGCACATAATACATGCTCAATAAACGCACACATTGAATAAGTGATTATGCAGCATAGAGGAAACACAAGAGAGACAGAGAAAGTTGGAACCCCACCACACTCTCACACACACACGCACCCCTAGGAGATGTCACTTTCCTGCCTTTGTCATTGGTGCTGGCATGCTGCGTTTCTCCTTTGAAGAGCTCCTTCATGCTGTCTTACTATTGTGCTTTCTTTCACTCAGTTTTATATCATGGGCATTCTCCCATATAATGTGCTTGAACTTGAGTGCCCGGTCCCATCCATGGATAGAGAGTGCCTGCCTGGAGTGCTTTACTGGCAAAGATGCAAAGAGGAAGTTGGGCTATGATTGACTGATGATGTCTGCCCTGGGCAGGGAAGGAGGGAATTTCAGGATCAAAATCTACTTTGTGGGGCAAGGCTAAGAGCTTAGCTATTGGAACTTTGTGCCGACACAACCACTGGGAAGCTGTAGTAAGGGATAAAAACACCTTCTCTGATGGACTGGCATGGGATTCAGCCCCGTCGGGTGGTAACCAGGTGCCCTGATCGGAGCCTCCCTGTCTTAGGAAGTATGTGTGTGAGATGCAAGGGGAGAAATGGTCACTGGAGAGGCTGCAACATCCCAATGGGAGGAGTCACGAATTCAGTCCTCTTAAAACATCCGGCAAATTCTAGACTTAGAAGAGCTGAGGCCAAGAACAAAATGATAGCGTCTTCATCTGGTTCTCCCTGAAGCAGATTCTGAGACCAGGATTCCTAGGAATGGGAGTGAGAAGGTGAAACATGAAGGGTTTTTATTATGCACGATGAGTAACTGGAGCTCAGTTCTTCTGGGAGGCAGTGTGGTCGCCTTGCAGTTACCCCATGTCAGCCCTGTCTCAATTCAGAGCTGCTTCCTTGGGCATTCATTCAGCCTGCCCTCTACACATGCCCTTGCAGTGCAAAAACAGTCCTAGACAATATGTGAATAAATGAGCATAGATGTGTTCTAATAAAACTTTATTTACAAAAACTAGTGGAGGGCCGGACGTTAGCCCACATAGTTGGACATAGCTGACCCCGAATCTAGGGCTGGGATGATGTTTGTTTACAGTTGGGTGCCAGCTCCGATTAACTGCCTGTGACTGCCAGGAGCAGGAAATCTTTCTACAGTCTGAGACCTTTCTCCTGTTCAACGCAAAAAAGAGCAGTGTTCAATCATCGATGTCTGCCTTGGCCCAGGACAGGAGACAACAGCACACCACGTACTGCACATTTTACACCCCTGGCCTCAGGAAACCTCAGCAGTCAGAAGCGCTCAAGCAACACACTTACAAATTGCCTCTATTATTATGGGGAGGGCTCACCTGGGAAGCCTGGCCTCTTCCCAAACAGATGGTAAACCTCTGGGACCTTTGCCTCTTATACTGTGAGTGACTCCAAGGCAGAAATCATGTATTTTGCTCTTTGTTTCTCCACACCTGAGGCTGGCACAGGGTTCAACGGCTGTCTCTCGAATGAATGAATGAATGAATGAATGAATGAATGAATGGAGATTCATGGAAGCAGTCAACGTTTCCTGAATGCCTACTCTGGGCTAAGTTAGCATATTTGCATACCTATTATCACGTCTTCAACCCAAAAATCACATGAAACAGGAATCCGGAAGTCCACGTATCAGGCTAAAATGGCTTTCAAAATCATGACCACATGAATATAGTGAGGATGGTGATGCTGATGGAGGCAGCTACCACTTGCGTCCGTGGACCGGGCATCGTGCCATTCATTCTGCTTTCATCCTCGCACGAAATCTGTGAGAGGGGGAATGTCTTTCACCCCCGCGTTATAGATGGGGGAGTCAAGGCTCTGATGGGGGAGCCACTGGCTCGAGATTAAGCCGTGGAATGTTGCTGAGACAAAGCATGGCAGCAGATCCAACCGTCTGCCTTGGAGGCCCACGATCGTCGCACTGAGTCACGGTGCTGCCTGCGTGCTGGGTCTTCCATGAATAGATGGAGAGGGCTCAGCAGGAATGGCCCTGGCCTGTTTCAGCTGGGACAGGTCACAGGCTGAGCAGGACAGAGCAGAGGGGGCAGGCAAGGGTGGGCAAGGGCGGCTGCATCTCCACCCGCGGAGGTCCCACCCCGACTCCTTCACAGCAGCAGGCTGGGAGCCCTGGGGTGCCTGGCGCCCCTGTGATTGGCAGGCTGCAGATGGCGGGGGTGCCTTGGAATTTATTAGCCAAGCATGCCTTTCTGAGGGGGCCTCACCGCCTGACACTGCTTTATCGGAAAGCTGGGAATGGTTAGCCGAGCCCATCTGTTAGCCAAAGAGGGGAACTCAGTGGGTGGGGAAGTCTGCAGAGTCATTTCAAAGGAATTTCTCTGATGCTGAGGCCAGAGTAGAAGGTTGTCTGCTAGTGGGCCCACGCGCTGCCCGGTTTGGGGGTTTGGGGGCTCAGAGGATGTGTGCCTGCGTTAGGCAGGGGGCTTTCCTTCCTCATTCGAAACCAAAAATTGCTGGGGTCCTTCCCCCTCCTGAGCAAGAACTTAAACTCTGCAGTGATCCTTTCCAGCTAAAACCTACCACATTAGCATCATCAGCGTCTCGATGACGAATCTGGGACAGATGGGGATAAATGTAGCGATCTGAATTAATACTGGGGTCGCTAATGAATCCAGGAGCTGGGAAATAATTAGGAGAAGTTACTGCTCCCGCCATGGCAACGTTGTGTCGGGTGCTTTCTCCTGCCTCCCCCACCCCCACGAGCCAGGGTACCCCAGGGGAGAGCGGTACAGCCTTCTGGGGGACATGGATTTGATCTCTGATGTGTTTATGACAGGCAGGCGCGTGGCAGGTGGAGACTAAAGAAGGTCATCTCCTTCATAGGATATACAAGGGTCATCTGTGCTTGGACGAAGCATTGGGCTGGGAGTTTGGAGACCTGGGTTCAAGTGCAGGCCTGGGTGGGTAGTCTTCCTCAGATATGTAGTTCCCCTCTGAGGCTAAGCAGATAAACCATCACCGAGGGTGACACTAATGCCTTGTCATTCTGGGGCAGACGTGTGCTGAGTGGTTCTCATGCAGCACCTCGTTTAACCTGGCCCTATAGTTCTAGAATGCTGTTATCCTCATTCTTTCAGGGGCAGTCATTTTGGTGACCTGCACAAAGGTCTGCTGTTCATAGTAGAGCTCATTTCAAACCCAGAAACCCTGCTCAAAAGTCCAAGCCCTTGACTTCACCACTCCACGGCCTTTTGCCACAAGAATCAAGGTCACCTTTGATGTTTCTTCCAACACCCCGCCGTCGTTAGGCCTGTAGAATTCTAAGGGCTTGCAAACGTCTGCTTTGCAATATGGAGAGTGGACACATTAGATTTTCGAAATTGGCTGTGTGACAAGGCTGGGCCTCTATTTTACGTGATCATGTGCTTCACTCCTTTCTGAAATGTATCACAATTACAATTGAATAATTAATTGAGAATTAATTGCTTAATGGCTATCTACCCTGCTAGACTCCAGGTCCCACATGTATATCACCTATTTTGCTCACTGCTGTATCCCAGGTGGTGGGCACATTTTATTTACCCAATAAATATGGGAGGGAGGGATGGAGGGTGGGAGGAAGGGAGGGAGGGAGGGAGGGAGGAAGGGAGGAAGGAAGGAAGGGAGGGAGGGAGGGAGGGAGGGAGGAAGGGAGGAAGGAAGGAAGGAAGGAAGTGAGGGAGGGAAGGAGGGAAGGAGGAAGGAAGGGAAGGAGGGAGGCAGGAAGGGAAGAAGGAAGGAAGGAAGTGAGGGAAGGAAGGAAGGGAGGAAGCTGGGAAGTTAGGCTCAGTCCCATGGCTATGCTGCCCGACGGTGCCCATTTCATCTCGCCCGAGCTGTTGTTTCCCGGGCAGGGAACATAGGGGCAGGCTAGCATTTGGCATCCTTGCCTGGGAAGAGGACGCTGACAGGGGCAAGGGGCCGAGTCCAAGGCTGCCTCCCGCCCCAGCCTGCCCCCCTCGTGGGAGCTGGGCTGCCGGAGCCGCTTCACATGGATACGCTTGAATAGCAACCAGGGCTGTCTGGGCATCATGTGACCAGCCGGCTGCCAGGAGGGCTCCAGGCAGCCGGGGGTGTCGGGGGTCACCTCCACAGTTAAGTCATGTACCTGGCAGAGACAGTGTTTATGGAGAATGGTTCAAGGAACAAAACATTCTTCATTTTTCTTTTCTTCCCTTTTTCTTTTCTTCCCTTTTACTTATTTCTTTCTTCTTGGCCGTCTGGATTCAGAATATTTCCATGCCGGGTGGCCAAGGTGAGGGGGACTTTCAGGCAGGGGCAGGAAGATCTGCTTTCTGACCTGCAGGGCAGGCTGTCTGGTGGCCCAGAGCCAAGGTGCTGGACTGGGAGTTCTCGGGTTCAAACTGTGGCTTCTCCTCAGCCTGGCACTAACCATGACCTTGAGCTACTTAATCAACCCCTCTGAGCTTTACGTTCCTTATCTGTGAAATGAAAGGCATCAGGTTATTTTGAGGATTCAACGAGAGGATGCATATAAAGTACCCCACACATATTTCTCCCTGAGTTCAGTTTACGCAGCTAATATTAACCACAATGACAAAGGCAACGCCATTAATTGTGGAAACAGAAAACTAGTCCTGAGGTTTCTTTGTGCCAGGGAGGGATACACATTAGACAGCAGAGATGGCATTTTTGCCGCTGGCTTTTCCAATAGGGGAGCAAAGAGGAAGATGTTTGGGGTCTTTGCAACTTGCCACCAACTGCTCGAGCCTAAAAAGATCCCCAGAGACTGTGGAGCTTCAGCCGCTGGAGATTCAAAGGACCAGAGAGGAGAAGGGACTTGCCTCAGGTCACACAGTGGTAGATGAACAAAGCCCAGATGTTCTTATCTTTGCTGTACTAATGAACGTGGTCTAGCTCTTCTGACACAACGGCGGCCTCGGCAAGGGTGTGTGGCTGGCTGGCGGGCCTTGGGGCTGAGTAGAGCTCCGAGCAGAGCCTGATGGAGACCAGGAATGGTGGTAGCAAGGCCTCCTTCCCTCTACCCAGTGTGCCACCGTCCACAAGCGGGTTTACACACAGTCTGGCTCTCTGGCCCTCCTTCCTCTGATTAGTGAGTGCTGGCATGTGGAGCTGCAGTTTTTCAAGTGGCAGAGCCAGGATTTGAACCCAGGCAACGCAAAACGAGAGGCTGCGCTTATTATAATCACCGAAATCCACCTGAGCTGAAAGAAGAAAGAAAAGACAGTGGTGTAGACCTTGAGCAGTCAGTACATATCTGCCTAATCAGTGCATTAATTAGAAGCAGAGAAAGCACTCCACGATTGTTTTATTTGTCTCCTTTGCAGGGTCCCCCAGATACAGAGCTGCACAGAAAGGACCCCCGTCCACAGGGAACATAGAAACCCAAATGATACCCAGAGTTGCTGACTCTGATACGTCAGTGGTTCTCTGGCCCAAGTTGGCCCTTCGAAGGTTGGTGTAGCCTACACAGCATTGTTTAAAATATCTGTATTAGTTTCCAGAGTTTAAAAATGAGGAGATTGCACATAAAAATCCAGATTCCTGGTGTAGATTTCTTTTTCCTTTCACCATGGGTTGGGCTGGTTGTGTATGGCATGGTTCTGCCCTGGCCCGGCCCCTGGAGCTTGAGACCTCCTTGTGCGTGGGGCTGTGGGATGCTGGAGGGAGGGGCGCCATGGCGTTGGCCCATGGCTCAGTGAAAGCGCCAGATTTGGGAGGGTTTTCTCAGCTTGCTTGGATAAAGATGACTCACAGGGCCAGCATGGGTCTCTGGCAGAGACAGCTTTCCTTTTCTACTTTGTTTTTATGAAGCAGAAATAGAAGTTTCCATAACGTGGCACAACCCCACCCAGCTCTGGTAGGACTTGGGAGACGCTCCTCTTTGTGAGTGCCCAAGGGAGAACTTTGGTCAGGAGCCCGCCATGGCTCGTGGGTTCACAGAGCCGCACAGCAGGACAGCGTGTACTCATCGACACCGTGGGCTCTGCCTGAAGATACAGACTCCGCACTGGGTCTTCCCTCTGGGGAGATGGTCAGAGGTTGGGTCCCTCAGGCCACAGGAGAGGGGTAGGATAACCAGGAACCTAGTCCAGGCTCTATAACTAACCTTCTATCCCCCCCTTGCATCTTCCTTCTTTCCATTCATTCAAGGAATATTGATCGAGAACCTTCAATGTGTCAAGCTCCCCACGCTACGCTCTGAAGATGCAGCTATGGACCCATAGAATAAGCCACTCTGTTCTCACGAAGCCTACGGTCAAGTTGAGAAGACAGATATCAAAAAGGTAGTTACAGATGAAGATTAGGGAACAAACGAAGAGTCGCTGAGAGATCGACTAAATGCAGTTTGGCTCATCCTAGAATGAGATACCATGTGGCCCTTCGATGAAGCAGATCTCTGTATGGTGACAGAGAACAACCACTAAGTGAAAAAATAAAGCCACGGCACAAATACTGACTACAGAGTGCATCCATTTGGAAAGAACCTTGGCTGGGCTTTCCTACAGTTGTGCTTCCAGAGACGGTCCCTTGGAGAGTCAGGAAGAAACTGGTAGCAGTTAGCGCCTCAGGGAGAAAGCTGGGCCCCTCGGGTACAAGGAGTGACAGAGCTTTTTGTGCTGTTAAACATTTTATTTTCAAAATGTGTAATGTTTTCTCAAAACGAGAAGGAAATGTAAGATAGAAAGATACATACATGCATAGAAGAGAGGGAGGGAGAGAGAGAATAAAGCATACAGTAAGTATAGGGAGAAAATAAAAACCTATCAGTTTGGTGTTTTGGCAGGTATTCTAAAGGGAAACCCGGCTCCCTGCGGCATTCAGAGAAAGCTTCCCTGAAAATGGGCCGTTTGGGCTGGCACGCTGAGAGTGGATAGGAGTTGCCCGGAGATGGGAGCAGAGTCGGATACACAGAATTCCAGGCACTGAGAAGAGCAGTGGGTCTTCTCTCTGGGCCTCAAGTGGTCCAACTGTAAAGGGGAAAGAAGATACCTCTCAACCCAAGGTCCAGAAAACTCTAGGAAACAGCAGTAGCCGTGTTCAAATCCAGGCTGTCTTAACATCTGTAGGGAGTAAGCGGCTCCCCCACAACCCTGTCTCTCTCCCGTCCCCTCCTTGTCCTTTCTGTTGCCGTAGGCGGAACTGAGCAACACCATGACCATGAACGAAAAAGAAGAAGGAAGATTTGACTGTACATCAAAGCCCAGGGTCATCAAACTCCAAAGATACACTCTGCATGTCTCTAGAGGAACGTGGTCACTTGCGCCTTTCTCCCCCTCCCCACCAGATAAAGTGCGGAGGCCAGGGAGGCTAATTTATCCAAGCGGGTGGATACCAGCTCTTCTGTTTTACTGGAGCATTCTAATAATAGCAGCAGCTATTTCCTGAGTGCTGACTCTTTGCCCTTCATCGGTCTCGCCCCATCCTCAAAACAAGTCCAGGAGATAGGTGTCCACATGGCTATTGATCCCTGTTCATACGATGAAGGTCCAGGAGGCTCAGAGAAGTTTAGTGACGAGCTCAAGTTTGCACAGCCAAGAAGTGCTGGAGTGGGAATCTGAACCCAGGGGCTGATGACTCTAGAGTCTTTTCTCTTAACCACCAACCTGCATTTCTCCCTGTCACACCGGTCCCTCTCCATGCATTGAGGCCAGGGAAGGCTGCCCAGAGGAGGTGCCGTGTAGACAGGGCCTGGGAGGACCAGAGGGCTTTAAAGCCCCTCTCCAAAAGAATTAGCTATCTTTCACAAGGAGATTTCCTCAAGAATAAAGCGCCCTGGAGACATTAAAAAGAAACTCATAAAAAATTCATCTCTGAGTAGTAATTGCATCATAAAAAGTATTGAGTTGGCATGCAAATGCAAATTGGGCCATATGAATTAATGATGTAAACAGTGGGGATGAGGACACAGAGAAACACCAGAGGGAACATCCTGCTCCACCCTCTTCCATGCACTGGGCAAAGGCAGGCCAGGTGGCAGGTGCCCCAAGGTTCGAGGGCCACAGGGACCACTGTCTCACACCCTCAAACCCGGCTCAGGGTGACTCTTTAGCACCCCCTGGAGACAGCGGTGTGCTCGCCATTTTCCCTCAATCAGCACTTTCTGAGCACCTACTGTATGCGGGGGAGGGTGCCCCCTTCCGCCCTGCCCCTTCCCTGCCCACCCCATGTAAACTTCCTCATCCAGGAAGACCAAGGTGAGTGCTGATGTGTGTGTCCACATTGTTATTTATGGCTTTCTTGGTTTGTTGACAGGTACATTCGATGAGCACGTATTGAGCACCGACTACATGCAAAGTGGAGATCGACCTCGGCAATCAGAGCCAGTCACAGGAGGTCAAAGAGGACATGCTACGTGCCAGCGGGAAGGAGGCCAGCAGAGGGCTTGGTGGGGGAGGGTCTCTAAGCCAAGGCCTGGGACTCGGGGGCAGGTCAGGCAAAGACTCAACTCCAGCTAGAGGTAAACATGATCATGCACATTTGTGAAACCATGTAAGTTGAGTATGGCTGGAAAGTGGGGGGTTGAGAGTGGTGGGGATGAACCTAAGGGGTTAGAACATTCTAGAAGAACTTACACATCTCCCTAAGCAGCTGGGACTTGACCCCTACCCCAGCTGGAATAAAAGCAGCCTTTCCTGTGTCCCCAGACTCTGATCCTTTATCATGCAGGAGGTGGAGCCTGCAGTATGTGGGTTTCTTTAAAGTCCGGAGAAAGGTCCCCATAACCTTCAATTGGTTCTCAAACTGTGTTCTGTGGAATCCCAAGGTTCTGCCCCTGTGTTTTTGGTTTCGTGGTGGGGACAAGATGTGACATTTAAGTGGGAAATGTTCCAGTCAGCTCAACTTTTATCTTTTTTTTTTAATACAGTTTGAAATTCCACATAAGATTTCACATAAGACGTAGTAAAGAACATCTTGCTTAAGTAAAACCAACCCCTGCTTAAGTCCAAATTTTTCAAGCTCTTCGGTAATCAAGACCCAATCCGCTTCTCCAGGCTCAGCTAAACAATTTCCCATCCTTGCCTCTCACTGCCCGGCCCCCAGCCTCCGGCCATGCTAACACTGACCAAGCCACAGACCCTATCTGCTCCACCATGTCTCCATCTTTTGCCTCTCCCTGTTTCCTATCTGAGGCAGACTTCCCATTTTTCCTCCTCCAGGAAGCCCTCTCTGATCCCCTCAAGTATCTCCAACATCACCGATACACCTTGAGCGTTCCGCCCCAAAGAGATCTGACCCACCAAGAACCTCTTGCACTGACACAGCTTCTCCCCTGTCAGACTGTGAAATCCATGAGGGGAAGAACCTGTGGTCATCGGCAGTGCCCAGAACCAGGCCGGGCATGTCACACAGGCCTCCAAGGAATGTGTGCTGAGCCAATATGGGTGCCAAAAAAGGGTGAAGAGTGGGTTTAGGGAGCCTAATAAGGTAAATGGTGAGTGGATACATGAATGGATGGGAAGGAGAAAAGCCAGGAAGGAAAGGAGGCAGGAGGGAGGAAGGAAGGACAGACGGAAAGATCAGAAGATGAAGGAAGGGAGGAAGGGTGGAAGGGAGGAAGGATGAATGGTGAAGGCACCAGCCTACAGATAGACGGGGCAGTCCCTTTCCCCAGGAGGCCATGGGCCCTCAGCCCTCCCAGCGCCCTCTCTGCCCCAACTGCCCTCCCCGCCTTTCCTCCATCACAGAGACAGCCCCCGACATGCCCTCGCCCGCACAGTGATTACTCCTTGAGCAGCCTCCCGTATCCTGTTCCTGCTCTTCCTACAAGCAGAGAAGCAGAAAAATCCATCCTGATGAGGAGGCAGCAGCGCCCCCCACCAGCCCCCTCCTCCCCCCACCCTGCCCCTGCAGCCTGTAACTCTCGAGCAGTCAGGCGGAAACAGGCAGTCAATTTTTTCCAGGGTCGAGCGCAGGCTGTAAGGCACAGCCTTGCAGGGTGACAGGGGAGGCGGGGGCCCGCTCCCAGGGCATGACCATTTCTCCTCCTTCCTGGAGCCAGTACCTCCTGCCTCGCTCTCCCCAATGCTGCCAGCTGTGGAATTCAAGGGACACACCACCCCCTGCCACCGGTGCCTCCCCGCTATGAAACAGGCACACCTGATACCCAGCCCCATGACACATCACAGGCAGGGCAGAATCCCCTGGGCCATCCATCACACCTTCCCCCCTGCCTGCCCTGAAACCAGCCTCCTTTCACCCCAGATGCCCTGGGTGGCTTAACAGCAGGCTCCCTAGCAGAGGAAGAGGCAACTGATGTGCACGTACCCAACCAGGTGTCAAGGGGCTCTTCGCTGGGCGCTGTGGTGTGCCGCCTAGATCTCACCCCAGCTACTGAGCGTGCTGACAGCTCCCAGCTGAGCCTCTGCTCCCAGTACCTGTCTTTAGCTGGAGAGAGCTGCCTTGTCCAAGGTCAGTCCTCCTTCCAGGAGCTGGTCAATGAGGGGGTACATCATCCTGGCCTTCTTGCCTCTGGGCAGGATGACTTTGAAGAGTCATCTCGGCTCGAGAGCTCCCCGGGGGACCAGCGGAGGTCTTTGGTGAGGCTGGATCACACCCCAGTCTCTCTCTGCCTCATCCTGCTTAGTTCCCTTCCCTTGTGGGTGTTGCTCTGGAGGGCCCTCCCACGGCCCCCCAGGAAACCCCCCGATCTCAAAGTCAGAGTCTTGGGGTCTGCATCGAGAGGAGCCAGCCTATGACAGCCTTTTCTGCTTTTGCTTATTTAATCACTCTGGCAGCTCTGCACAGCCTGCCTCTCGTTCTGCGTGTCAGGAACCTGAGGCTCAGAGAGGTGACATACCGCTTCCTGGGCCACCCCGAGTGTGTCAGAGCTGGCATTCCGCCCTAGTCTAGCCTGATTCTAGTTATCCGAGACTCCAATACCCGTAGAAGACAAACCCATGGAGATTCACGTTTCCTTTCTGACTTCGGGGAGCCCCCAAGGCCGGGGCTCCCTGCCTCAGCAATTGAGGAGCCCAGGCGGAGGCACACAGCACCTGCCCCGGGACCAGGCTCCTCTTCCAGGTCCCCAGACCTCACGGTCCACTCATGCTGCCTCTCAAACCTTCAGCTCGGGACGCTGCCTCCCCCTCTCCACCTGCCAGACCCACCAAGGTCCCAGGGGGTCACATGATATAACTGGAAGGGCCAACCACATCTGGCTTCCCTCCTGGGCTCTTGATAGAATGAGTCACTTCTCTCTTCCCTGAGCCTTCATGTCCTCATCTTTTAAATGGGCCGTTGCGAGGGCTGTGTGAGACAGTACATCAAAGACCTGGCCCGGCGCCTGGCACATGGCGGCTGCTGAGGAGTTCTCATTTCCTCCCTTTATGACTGGAAATAATATCTAATCTGATGAGGACCATCCGTGCTGAACACTGTGGAAAGCACTTGAATCACATCATCTCATTTAATCCGTGCGACAACTCTATGGCACAGATACCATTATCACCCCATTTCACAGGTGAGAAAATGGAGGATTAGAGAGATAAAGTGAAGAATCCACAGTTCTCAGGTGAGGAAGTGGAGTCGTTGGGGCTCAAACTCCTCAGTCCAGCCCCAAAGCCCATATTCTTCACCGCTTGGACTCCTTTCTCCTGCTGCGTCTGTTGGTCTCTTGGACCCCCAGCTCTTGCACATCCCCCAGTCCCAGGTAGACCACGTCCCTGAGGATAGCTGTGTATCCCCCAATTCTGCCCAGCGGAGTCATTACAGTTTGGAACCACGTCCTCCAAGTGCCCTGATGAGAAAAGGTATGGAAATCATGTGTTCCGGGTGTCACGTTGCTCTCGCCTTCACCTCTCTGTTTTCAGTGCTGAAACTGACCCCCCCGATGACAAGAAAACCGTGTCCCTCGGCTGGGGCCTGCCTTATAAAGGGAGCCTAGGTTCGCACAGAGCCTCTGTCTCCTGGAAAGCCATTTGCATTCTTCTGCAGCCCTGATGCCTTCCAGCCACGGAAGAGAGGGGCTCGCTGGCCCAGGCGGTGGCCATATATCCGTGATCGAACAACATCTGGGACCATCAGTCTTCATAAAAAGAAACCAGAAGAATGTGGAAAATTGTTCACAAGGCCGCAGAGACTTCTTCCATGGCTGGGCCAGGGGTCCAGGCTGCTTCGCACAAGCCCCTTCCCTTGGCTGTCCCTGAGCCCCTTCAGTGTGGGAGGATTCCTGGACTAGGGGTCAGCCGGTCCTGGGTTCGAATCCTGGCTCTGCCTGCTGGGGTCTCAGCAATGCCACAGGGTATCCCCTTACCTCGGTTTCCTATTTGTGAACTCAGCCCCTTCCTCCCAAGGTAGCGTTCTTGTGATGATTTAATGAGATTAGGTCTTTCGTAGCACAGATGGGGAAATTTGAACTAGGTAAGCTTTGAAGATCAGCTACGATTGACAGCAGACAGAGTGGGAGGAGATGGGACCAGATACACCCAGACCAAACCTTAATAGGGGCCTCCAAACATTTTTTCCCGATTCCATCAGGGTGGTGTACAAATTTAGGTCTTTGGCCAGTCATCGTCTTCACCTGTCCCCGGCCCGGCTCGGAAAAGAGGTTATGGGATTTACGGAGTAGATTACATGGCACTTAGCTAATGAAATGACACCCTGGCCCCCACCGTCCACCAAGATATTGATCAGCCACTGGCAACGACAGGAGCTTGCAGCAGCCTCCAGACAGTTTACAAAGAAAATCAACCATTAATAAAATTGAATGGTTGGGAAGGAGAGCGGGGAGCAAGGTAGGGAGGAGCTGGAAGGAGGGGGTTGGGAAGAAGTTCACAGGCAAAGAAGAAAACAGGGAGAAAAGACGTCCTTCTGATACCAAACCCACATAGCAGATGCGTGGGAGGTGGTGCGATTAACCAGCTCCGGGAGAACGTGCCAGCCACATAAGTAGGCTAAACAGAGCGTGAGGGGCGAACGTCTGTGGGACCCCGAGATCAGAGTTTGGAAACTCAGGGCAGCCCCACAGTGCGTCTGCTTTGCCCTGCACGCGCTTCATTTCAATGGAATCTGCCGCCGATGTTTCTTTTAATGGGAGTTTTCATAGAAGAGCTGAGATTTTTGGAGTTCTGTGGAAAACTGGAACATGTCGTAACCCTTGGCTTGCATCCCGAGGGAAGCAACTGGGTAGAGTGATCAGAGCTGTCCCTGTGGGTGGGGCACCTGGGGACAGGACTACTCAGCCCCAGCCTGGTCCCTGCATTCACTCTGGGAGTTGCCAGGGCCTTTGAGTTTGAGGCTCTAATTCAAAGTGGAAACTGAATTATGTCAGAAATATATATTCGTGGGTGGGGCTGGGGGTGTGTGTGCGAGTGATGCACACTGGGTATATACTGGTGCATGCCAAAACGTTAACGGGGTACTGCTCCCTAAGTAGGGCTTTATCCTCTCATTCTTTTGTACTTACTGGTTCCATCGATGGAAAACAATAGACTTGGCTTTAGGAAAAAAATCAATATATGCAGAGCTGAGTGACCTGCCTGCCCATAATGATGGCAATTGTACCAAGAAGGAAAAATAAAACACCAAACTGCAGTCTTGTCCCAATAGAAAAACTGTGGACAACTTCAGTCGTCTCCGCTCCATCTTTTCTGCAACAAATCTCTTTCATATTTCTCATCAGAAAACTAAAAACCAGGCATGTGTAAATTAAATCGTGATTAACCCCTGTTAACAGGGGTTCTGTGGGAAGAAGTCTTGCTGGGGGAAGGGCCTTGGGCATTTCTGAACCCCTTTCTCTAGGGGCAGGAGCCAAGGCCGTCAGGTGGCCGAGTCATGTCATCCTGTCCCTGACCTCAGGTCCCCCTCTAGGAAAGCAGAAAAACAAAGTAAATTCCTGATAGAGGAAAAACCGGGAGGTTAGCATTTTTTAAGCGCCTACGTGGCAGGTCCAGATTGGCGTGTTTTCACACGCGTGTCGGAGCCTAAAATCCTAGGGGTTAATAAGCTGGTCTCTCAACTCAGCCCATTTCCTTGCTGTGTGACCTCCTACAAACCACTTAACCTCTCGGAGCCTGTTTATTCTTTCTATGAAATAAGGATCCAACTGACCTCACAGGGAGGGATGGAGGATGACATAAGAACAAAAAATTCCTATGAATAGCTCTGTGCCTGGCACAGTCAAAAAAGAGTAGCCATGTTATCACGATGGGCGTTATTAAAACCCACCGACTGCATGCCTGCCCATGATGGGCAAGTTTTCCCACCCATCCTCCTTCAAGCCTCCCTCCAAAGCCCTTGGAAGTTCAGGCCGCCAAGTCGCACTTTCAGAAAAAAAACTGAGTCTTGGTAAGGGGAGGTGATTTATCAGGGAAGTCTGTCTCCATGGAGATCACATCTGTGTGGCTCACAGGGAACTTGCTGGCACTTACCACTGACCCCTGCCCCTAGGAGGCGCTCTTCCATGTAGCTTTTAGACTGAGATCGACTGAACACCTACCGCGTTCTCGCTCCATCACCACTTTACGGCTTCGGCCAGCGCCTTCACCTCTGTGCCTTGGTGGTATTATCTGTTAAGTGGGTGTGCCAACCGAACGCTTTTGAGGGTGTAAGGAGGGAGTGATCGAGCATGACCCTGGTGTAACTAACCCCATTTTACGGCTCAGAAAAGTTGCACCTCGCACCATCCTTTCATCCACTCATCTATCCATTCATTCATTCATTCATTCATTCACTCCTTCATTCCTTAGCTAGTACACTAGAGCAGCATGTCCCTCCACCGGGGTCTCCAGCGGTGTTGGCGCCCCTGAAATGCGTGCACGGAGGAGAGGCATGGAGCAGGTCTCCCCCATCCCCAGGCCTCCTTGTCTCTCCCTGCCAAGGAGGCAGCTGCAGCCAGACATTTGGAAGCCATTACAAACATCCCTGTCTGATTCTGATCTCCCCTGTGCGTAGCTTAAAGCAACAAATTCCAGGGAATTTTGGCTGAGTTCCTTGGCAGAGGGAGACTCAGAGGAATGGTGGTGGAGAGCTCTCTCCTCTCCACCCAGCCACAGACGGTCCTCCTCATTTCAGAAAGCGGGGGCACTGGGCCCTCAACCCAGAGGGGTGCAGGGAAGAGCTGACACCAAGGATAGTGTGTCGAAGCCCAGACGCATCCACTCCCTGGTGGAGTCACTTCTCAGCCTCAGTTTCCCTATCTGCAAAAAGGCTGGTTTGAGGGGCGTAGGTAAGGTGGGCACCTTCCAGCAGAGACTGATGCCTGTCTGCCACCATCCCACCGGGTGTCCGGGCTCAGCCTGCTTCACTGCAGGCTTGTTTGCTGGCTTCAGTGCTAGCTGAAGCTGGGCTGGAGGTGCCGTTTGGGGTTGTCGTATCTGTGTGTGTGTGTGTGTGTGTGTGTGTGTGAGTGTGTGAGGCACATATATGTGTGTATATAGTGTATGGTATGCACATACATGTGGTGGGTGTGTTTGGGATGTGTGTGGTATGTGCACACAGTGCATGTGTGTGTGCTGTGTTGTGTGTATGGTATGTGGTATGTTTGTGTGTGTGGCGTGTGGTCTGTGCATGTGTGTTTGGGGTGTGCGTGGTATACGTGTGTGTGGTATGTGTATGTGTGTATGACATGGGTGTGTCTGTGTGATTGCCTCCCCCTTCTCCACTAGAAAGTGACCCTAACAACTCCAAGAACAGGAGGGAGGCACAAGACAGAAGCTATGAGGGAAGGTCTCCCGGACCCGGGCTTCCCACCGCTTCCCACACGTATGTGCACGTCCACATGTCTTTCTGCAGACAGTTTTAGCTGCCATTTTATTGACAGACCCACGTGACCACGTGCTTTCTGTGTACAACTCAGTTCATCCACACACCTGCCTGGCACTGTCTCCTGTTCAGTCTTAAAAGACATGCTATGGTCCCACGGACCCTGAGCCCAGGAGCCCAGCCGGTCCTGACACTCCCGAGCCCCAGACAGCCAGCCGAGCGGCTGCAGCCCTGCCTCTGGCTGCCGCTGGGCTCCTGAAATTTCTTGACCGTGTTGGCCTTTTCCGTTTGTCTTCGCCTCCCAAGGCTGAGCGCTGGAACCCTGTCATTTCCTCTCTCTCTCTGTTCCCTTGTTCTCCCTCTTTTTCCCTCCTCTCTCTTTTCATTTCTGTCCCTTTAGTTACATTTTATCGTTTGTTTTTTTCTCTCTCTCCACCCTATGTCATTTTGTCTGTATGTTCATCTCTCTGTGTCCTTCAGTCTCTTTTTCTCTCTGTTCCCTCGTCCTACCAGCGCCTCCCTCCCTGTGTCTCTCCCTCTCACTCCCTCCGCCCTTCACTCTGTCCCTCTGTCTGCATGTCGCTGCCTCTCTGTCCATCTCTCCCCACCTCCTGCCTGTTCCCATCCATCCATGTTACCCAGCCTCTCCCAGTCAGGCGCCGCAAGCCCATTCATCCCAGCGGCAGCTGGCACCCTACGGGGAGCCATGCAGCCCCCTGACCAGGCTGCGAAGAGTAAGGAGCAATTCCTCCCTTCACTAAGTCATCAGCGCCAGGGCAGGCCGTGCTCTGCAGCACTCACTGTGTATTCTCCGCCTGCCCCCCTAGCTGCTCCCCCACCGAACCCCAGGCCCTGCACCCTGCAAATATTGCTTCTACAGACTGCATCACCCGTGGCTTCCCGATGCAGGACCCAAAATTCTCAAGGCATGGAAGGCAAGGTAGATCAGTTGTTTGTTGTCTGTAGCCGCACTCGCACCCACTTGCTGCTGCCAGCCTTGAGTTGACAGCAGCAGGCCAAGCCCTGACGGGCAGCCCCTCCTGCAGCCACACCTGTCTCCAGGTTCCAGGAACACCCCTTTCTCTCCCCTCTGGGTGCAGGGTCTCTAACCCCTCCCCACCCCAGGGATGTTGCGCCATCCCTGTAGGTGCCCCTTAACCCTGTCCTCACTTGTTGCACTTACTTTCTGAACGTGCTCTCTTAATTACCCCATTGCGGTTGCACTGTTACCTGTTTCCTGCCCTGACACTGATGAGTGCGAGTGCCCCCTTCAGCTGAACCCCTAATGCCACCCTCTGCCCTCTTCCCTTCTCTGATAACCCCCCACCCCTCTGCTCACACCCACCCTCCTGCCCGCACTGGGAGCACAGCAAGGCAGAGGCTGGGCCTAGACCCCCGGCACCCGTCACCCAGTGCACTGCACCCAGCCAGCCCTCGGGGACTGTTAAAATAGAAATCAAGGAGTCAGAGCAGAGGGAGCAGTGAGGTCATGGCCAGCCTGCCAGCAAGTCAGCTGTGTCAGCAGCACTGCCTGGGATGCGCAGGAGTCCACCCCGGGCCCATCGCCACGCCTCCCAGGCCTTCCTGTCAAAGCTCCTGCAGCCCTGCAGAAGGGGGTCCCCGACAGTAGGGTGCTGTCACTCTCCGGCTCCACGAAACCCACAGCACCTCTCTGCATGCCCCAAGCTCACGGATGGGAGGGTTCTCCTGCTCCTGGCGCCCATTCAAGCTGCCTGGTGAACTAAATTGATTTTTTATCGTTGCTCTGGAGCGAGCTTAATGAATCTGTTAGTGACGGCTGCCTGCCCCAAACGCCTCTCATGCCTGCGCCACCAGAATGGCTCCTCCGGAGGAGCCGGCATTATTTAAGGCTCAGCCGGTGCCCCTGAGAGCAGCTGGGCATCAGCTGTGCCATGACGTGCTCCTCCTGGGCCATTTCCATACCGGGGTGGGGCTCTAATGGGGTTGGAAAATAGAAGGGCAATGCTGAAAGTGAGCGGCAGAGGTTTAATTTAGTGATTGTGTTCCTAGGGCCCAACAGTCCATCTGTCTGCCCATCCACCTACCCATCCATCCATCCGTGCATCCATTCTTCCATTCATCCATATGTCTACCCGTCCGTTCAACCTTTCGTCAGTCCTTCCACCCAGCCACCCATCCATCCGTCCATCCATCTTTTCACTCACTCATCCTTCCACCCCTCTCTCCCTCGCTTCCTCCCTCCATCCACCCATTCATCCAGCCACCTTTCCACTTTTTCATTTATTTATTCATTCATTTGACATTATATACAAGTTATTATGAAATTCAACATCTTAGTGGGTGCCATATAACTGCCCCTCAATTGATGGTGCGAGAGCAATGCGCATTTCGTAGAAACCCTACTTCAAATTTTGAATTTTTATCTTTTCCCGGGATAGTAATATGTGGTACTCTCTTGCGAGGCTGGGAAGCGGTAGCGAGATGATTTTTCCCCACTGTTAACTAACGTAACTGTTCTGAGTACATTTAAGATAGGCTAAGCTAAACTATGATGTTCGGTCAGTTAGGTGCATTGAATGCATTTTTGACTTATACTTTCAACTTACAATGGTTTTAGTGGGACACAACCCCATGGTAAGTCAAGAAGAACCTGTATTCACTTATTTAATCATAAAACCTACCCCAGATGTCCTATTACTATCTCCACTTCGTAAGTGAGGAACAAAGGCACAAAGAGGAAGAGTCACTTGCCCAAGGACACAACATAAGTGGCAGAACAGGAATTTGACACCAGGTAGTCTGGCTCCAGAGCTCTTACCCTTAACTACTGGGCGGGGCATGCATCCTGATGGCAGGGGTGGGGACACAAGGCTGACCACTGAAGTCTCAGCTCAGGGCTTGCAGATATACAACCTTGATGTCTCTTGTGATCAAACATGAAGGTCTTTCCAGCTCTATAGGATGGGGCTTCACTATTGAATTCAAGTAAATAAATGGCAATAGCTAGCTACCTGGAGATGGATGTATGGTTGGATGGATAGGTAAATAGGTACGTAATACCTAGCTACGTACATGCATAGACAGACAGACAGATCATTGTAGTTGGATTAGTATTTTTTAATGTTTTTTTGAAAGTTAGAGTTAAGGGCTAATGATAAATATCTTCTGTGCCAGATCTGAAAGACAACTGGACAGCCCCAGCTCCATGTTTCACCAACCCTCTCAAAGACTCAGTCTCCTCATCTATGAAATGGCCGTGACCCTACCCATCTCAAGAGGTGACGAAGATCCGCTGAGATAACACCTGTAAAGCACGCAGCATGGTGCCAGCGTCTGGCAAACTCTAGACCCCTACTCGACCCCCATCCCCTTGCCCATGCCCTTTCCTCGTCCTTTCTCCACCTCAGCAAGCCCCACCCACAGCTGGCCTGCGGCTCCCCAGAGCTCTCTCAGACAGCAGGGATCCCCCAAGCCCCCCCTGCCCCTGAGCTGGGGGTCACGGAAGTGTGTCTCCCTGCAACGTGCGACACCACGCTCGCTGGCAGCCTCCAGCGCCGAGCACAGCTGCCAGGCCGGCACGCCTCCTTCCTCACAGCTGCTGGGATGCGACCTTGTCTATCAGGCGGCCCCGGAAAGCCTGCTGAGTATGCTCCCAGCTTGGTAGGTGACATAAATATTTTCCAACATGCAGGCAACAATCTGATTGGTGCCTTCCCCAGAGTGCCAAGCTCCAGGCTGAGGACTGCAGAAGCAAAAAGAAAAAAAGATCCCTTTTTGCCAGTGAAGTCTGGCTCTTTCCTTCACTGAAGAGCTTAACTCTTCCTGTCTCTTTGTTTACTCCAAGTTCTAACCCAAACTGCTGGCACTCAGCAGGAGTTTGGTGAATGCCGACCGTGACTGGTACAGCCCTGGTCCGCCCTCACAGAGCCAGGAGGCCACATAGGGCAGGCGCTCAGACTTGAAGTGCATGTTCCAACCCCCCATGGTGATAAAAACATAGCTGTTATAATTTAAAATATTTCTTCAACAAGAGTCTTTATCTCTCAGAGATAGGCACAGCCATATCCAAGGATGAAATGACAGGGTGTCTAGATTTGCTCGGCAATAATACAGGAGGCGGCAGATTGGGAGAGGAGGCATATAGATTGAACAAGATAAACCGCGAATCAGCAACTGCTGAAACCGACAGTGGATCTTTATGCCCATGGACTCGAGCAAGCATCAGAGCCTTCTGGGGGGTTGGTTTGATGCGGAGTCGGGCAGCACCCCAGACTCCCATGCAGCAGGTCTGGGTGGGGGCCAGGCTTCGCAAACCTAACAAGCCCCCAGAAGATTCTGCAGCTGCTACTACGAAACGGTATTCAGGGTAGCACTGCTTTATACTGTGCTCTGCATTGGTCCGTTTGAAAAGTTTGATAATAAAATATCAAAACATAATATTTTAAGGAATTCGCCTTCAAGAGATGCTGACTCCAGAGGCCTGGAGTGGGGCTCAGGGATCTGTGTTTTAACAGAAATCAGGGTGATCCTGGTATAGTTGTTGCATGGCACACACTTTGAGAAACAGGGGTCAGGGCAACCAGACAATTGCCTTGCAGTAGAGTCTGCATCATTATGAAGTTAGGAGCGTGTTACAGCCGCTAAGCTTAACCTAGGCTTGGCAGTCAAGGACGACTTCTTGGAGGAGGTGAATCCTGAACTGAAACTCCGAGGTGAAGCTGGAAGTAGACAGGCAATGATGAAGAAGGGAAGGGTGCAAAGGGACTTGCGCATGCTAAGGCTCAGAGGCAAAAGTGAGAGGGTTGTCTTTAGGAGATGCTACTTGGACTCCACCTCAAGAGAGTGGGATGAGGAGAAAGGGGTGTCCAGAGACAGGGTTGGAGAGGTCAGCGGGAGTCAAGTCCTTGTGGGTCATAAGTTTAGACTTCATCCTGGGGACAGTGGGAGCCATGCAGGGTGGGAGAGGTGATGTGATCACATCTGTGCTCTTGAATAATCTCTCTGGCTAACCCTCTAGACCACAAAGGGGCAGGAGGGGAAGCTAGGAGACCCAGCCAGGGGGCCACTACTGTAACCAGACTTGAGATGAGTGGGAGTGGAGAGAAGCAGACAGATTTAGGGGGTCTTTAGGAGGGAGAATGAACAGGACTTTGTGGTTGGATACTTTCTCAAAAAATTGAAAATCTTTTGTGTGAATGGCTAAATATCAAAATGGTTATAACAGTGAAAAGGAAGCCTGTGTAACTTGGGAAGAAAGACCAGAACCTGAAGTGAATTTCCTGTATTTGTAGCTTAAAACCCACCCACCCCAAAGTCAGCTTCCATGAGAGGTTCAAGGTAGCCCCTAATAAGACATTGACCCCAAACATCTGATAGCTAAGCTTGGTCTCAGCTACTTCCATATGTACAGGACCAAAGAAAATTTACATAACCTCCCAGGACCTTAAGCTTTTTGGCTATGAAATGGGAAGGTAATGACTTCTCATCTTTCAAGGTAGACATCAGGCTCAGAACTGTGGAAGTTCAAGTAGATGCTCAGAACTTGCTTCCCCATTTAGCACACTCTTAGGTTGACTTCAGAAGCCACCATACCTTCTCTTGCCAGCTCTCCCCATATGGGATCAGTGTCCCCTTGCAGTCCTTCCAAATCATAGGCACGTCTCTCTCATGACACTACTAACCCTAAAATGATTAATTTAATGTCTGTCTCTTCTAGATTCAGAGCTCCTGAATACCTATAAAGACTAGCTTAGACCTTTACACATAATAAATGCTCTACAAGCTCATTCATTTATTCAAGCCTTATTTCATTGAGTCCCAAACATATACCAGGCACTGGAAATAGAAGAGAAACCAATGAATGAATAAAAAAAGAATGAATGGATGGATATTCTAAAGTTCTATGAAATGAATTATTTTGGAGATGCAAGTCACTAGATAAGCACTTTCTTAATGGTTTATTTCACTTAATCCTTGAAACTCTCAGTTGTGCTATTGTTTCTAATTTCCAGATGACAAAGTCTTGGAGAGACTGGGCAGGACAACATGCCTCAACCGAGGGAGTGCTGGTGGAAGGGACAGTGACTTCAGGGCCTCTTCCCTTAGCTTCTTCCCTGACCGCTCCCCCAGGTGACCCAGTCCTGGAAACCCATCCAGAAAGCCACATGCAGGAAGTTCTGTAATTTTCCCTATGTCATAAACAGAAGCAAATCAGGTCTTGGGGTGAGATGGGGATTTTCCTGCTTTGAAGTGGAAAATAGTGGTGTGATTTTTATGGCCGCCATGACTTGAGCGGGCGCCCACTTATTGCAGCCACCACCCTGGGAAGGGAACCGCAAGTCTCAGTTCACTGAGGGCTCAAAACACCTTCAAGGAGACAGACGATTCCTATGTAACTTATAAAATTCACAGCACTCTGCAAGGTGCAGAGGGAGCTGTGAGGTCACATGGCAGGTATTCTAAGGGGAGTCTGCCTGACACTCCAGGTCAACCCGCTCCCCTCCATTCATCGGGCTGCCATGGGAACTCAGACTATAATAAAGAATAGGTGATATCGCATTGTGGTTTTAATTTGCAATAAACTAATGACCCAAATAGAACCACAGGCATGGAAGCACGGAACAGACTGACAGGAAACAGAGGGGAGCAGGGAGAGGGATGATGCTCAAAGAACATGTATGAATGACCCACGGACATGGACAACAGTGTGGGGATTGACTGTGGGAGCAGGGGTGGGATAGGTGCAGGAGGGCAAAGGGGGAAAAACTGGGACAACTGTAATAGAACAACGAAAGATAAAGAAAGAAAGAAAGAAAGAAAGAAAGAAAGAAAGAAAGAAAGAAAGAAAGAAAGAAAGAAAGAAAGAAAGAAAGAGAGAAAAGAGAAAAGAGAAAAGAGAAAAGAGGAGGGAGGGAGGATAGGGTCAGGACACTTTCTGGAAAAAGCAGAAGTTTCACCAGGACAGCTTCTTGCATCCAGTTTGGGTGAACTTCAAGGTCAAAACATTAAAAGGTAAAGTAACAAAGGCAGGGTTGCATTAGGCACACAGTGGGTGAGCGCCAAGCCCACAGGCCTTTGGACGGCAAATTTGATGTGAGACGGCCTCAGCACCCCCTGCAGAAGGCATGCTGGGTGCTCCTCTTCTCCTGGGGATGCCATGATGCTGGGCCTTTCCTGGCCTCCGAGAGAACCAGGGAGGGATCTGAGATGGGGTCCCAGGAAGAGACCCTCACTGTACTAAAGTCCTTCCTGAGCTTTAGCAGATGAAGCGACATGTTAGGTGTCACATTGCCAGCCTCCCCCCACCCCCAGAATAGTGGCCTTTATCTGGGGAGGGAGGTGATGTCAACTGAGTTTCTCCCTATACACAACAAATTAAATTCCAGATTGATTTTGCAAACCCAGAGTCAAATGTAAAAAGAAATAAAATTTGAAGACAAAAAGGGGACATTAATGATGCCAGGGAGGGGAATACATTTCTTAAGAAGGAACAACAAAGAAATGAATCACTAAGGAAGAGAAAATTGGATAGATTTGTGTACCGGAAATGAAACTGAAAAAAAAAACAACAGTGTGACTAAAGACATCATAAATGAAATTAAAATCCAACTGACAAACTGATGAAAAATATTTGCTCATAATAAACAAATGGTTAGTGCCCTCCACAGTTTTTACAAGGCTCTTGCTTATCAAACAGAAACCACTAAAATGCCAAAAGAGTGTAAGGAAATGAACAGACAGTTCTCAGAAGAAGAAATGCAAACGACTGATCATCACATGAAAAAACACATGCAGCCAATCTCCTTAGGAGACAATTATTGGTTTGGCTCCCACCCTTCACTTTTCTCTAAGGTATTTAAAAAGTGAACCCTAAAAACTGAACCTTAAAAAAAGGATTCCTGACCCAATAATCCCAATTCTGGAAACCCACTGTCATGGAAGATTGTAGATACAAAGACTGGAACCGTCCAAAGCACTCCCAGTGTGTTTTGGATCATACATAAGGTGAATCCTGTACAGTCCTTTAGAAATGTCATTCGGGACTAATGATTAAGACATCACGTGATCAAACTGTCTACACAAACCGCACTTTCAAAACGACCTTGATTGGTGTGTGAGCACGCGCCTGTATGTGCCTGCAGAAATGCAGACATGTTCATAGGAGAATATGCAGCATAAAATTCACCATGGGTGTGGGAATTGGGGACAATGTTTAATTTTCTTCCTTGTATTTTTGTACGGTAGAAATTTTATGATAAAGACATATTATTTTTATAATAAGAAAAAAACGTAAGCCAGTTCAGTGAAATTAGAAAGGCTGCCCTAAATTGGGGGCGGGGGGGGGATGTGGGCAAGTAGGAGCCTCCAAAGGTGTGGGGGGAGGGGTAGTAAGGCCGTTTCTCAACCTGAGCGCTGTTGACATTCTGGGTCAAATAACTCTTTGTGGTGGGGGTCATCCTGTGCACCATAGGATGTTCAGAAGCATCCCTGTCCCAGCAACCAAAAATGTCTCCAGATAGTGAAACTGCCTCCCGTAGGGGTGGGTTGCCCTGGGTAAGAGCCACTACAGCCAGGGGTAAGGAAGGAGCACTTTTAACCTGTCTGCTCTGGGAGAAGCACTCACTCATTCATTCCGCAGACATTCCCAGGTCCTCGCTCCGGTCATCTGGAGGTTCAGGAACTAGTGCCTTATCGGATTCCTGCTACGTGACCTCAGAAAAGTCATCGAAGGCTCCTGTATTTATTTGTAAGGTTTCCCAAGCCCTTCCTCACTCCCTGGCTTGGCCAAGGGAAGTGTATGTACATCTAGAGACAGGGCTGCGTAACTCCAGGCTCTGTCTTCAGGAGCTCACAGCCTGGCAGCGATGGCCACTGAGCAGGCAGCTAGGTTGGTTCAGTGGCATGGGCGGGTGGGTGTTCACAGCAGTTTGTGAGAGGTGATGGATGAATGGAAGAGAGTGGCTCTGTCAGAGGTAATGACGGCCATGACCTTCAGGGTGGCCCTTTCCATGTGTACCACGCTGACTCTTTTTAAAGTGGGTCATTGGGGTCTTGGCAGGAAACAGATGGTGCATTTCGTGGGGTAGCCTAGGAGCGTTTAAGAACTGGATACTTACTGAAGAATGGGGGAAGCATCAGGGATGGCACAGCTCCCGGGCGGAGCAACAGCAGGAAATGCTTCTATCCTAGGACTGATGGGCCAGAGGAGGGACGGACGCTGGGTCCTGGGGAGAGCTGGCGCTGCCACTGTGGGAGAGTGGCCCGGCAGCGGGCGAGGCTTGGGTGGGGCAAGCCAGCCTCCACAGACCCAGAGCCAGGCAGAGAGGGGGCAGAGGCGAGACACATGTCAACCCCACTCTCCCCCTACCCTCCAATTCCCAGACACCGCCTCCCTTGTGGGAGCCAGAAAGCACGAGAGGCGGGCTGCAGCCATGGCCCATGTGGGCCAGCTTCCTGGGTCACATGACAGATAGAGAAGAATCAAGAGGTGAAACAGGGGCACACAGAAGATGTCCAGCACAGGAAGTGCTGTCCCTCACGCCCTCTCATTTCACCCCTCCAGCCGCCCTGCACGGTAGTTTCTACTACCTATCTCTTAAACAAGAGGAAGTGGAGGTTCAGAGAAGCAGAGTGATTTTTCTGAAGCCACACAGCTAGAAGGGATGGAGCCAGGATCGTAGCCATGGTTTGCCTGAGTCTCTGAGCTCCCGGCTTTGTAGTTTAGAAAGAGCTGGGTGAAAATTCCAGCCCTGATACTTAACTAGCTTTCGACCGAGGGCAACAGCCCTGTGTCTCTGAATGGGTCTGTCTGTGAAATGGGGTCATGATTCCTGCACAGTGGGGCTGCTGAGGGCTGAACCAGGTGTGTAAAATGCGAGGCCCGTGCCAGGTGGGGAGACAGCTGAGTCAGGCAGAGACCCGTCCTGGTTCCCCGTTGGGCAGTGATTAACCAGAGCGCCAGCCTCTGCATGAGGCATGGGGCGATCTGTCCGCCTCTCCGCCACCTGCAGAATCGATCTCCATGCTTGGCTGCCTCATTGAGATGCAGGTCCTCAGCTCCGGGACTCCATCCCAGTGTCTGGTCAATAGCTTATATTTTTAATTTGTCAATAATCAGTCAGGACCTTGGCCAGTGCCCCCGCACAAGGCCAGCGAGATCACTCAGCCAGAGCGGGGAAGGAGGGCCTTGTGCACAGTGGGCCACAGGCTCTGAGCTGGGCTGGAAAACCCGGGCAGGGGTAGGGGACTTAGTGGGTATCCACACAACCTGACTTCCAGGCCATGACCGGGGTGTCTGGAGAGCTAGGGAGTCATAGACCAGCACACAGGCCTAAAATTGACAAAGCCAGGATGCAAGCCCAACGCTGCTGCTTTAGGGATAGATGACCTTGACCAAGAGACTGAACCTCTCAGAGCCTCCATATCCCCATTGTCAGTCGGCCACAATAAAAACACGTCGCTCATAGGGTCGTAGGACAATCGAGCAAGTCAACACATGCAAAGGGCTTAAAACAGTGCCTGGCACATGGTGAGCATATGATATGTGTTAACTATTATAAGTATTTTTGAAAAGTCAAACAAAAGAGATGGTTTGTAAGTAAACATTGCTTATCGCTTACTGATCCCCAATGCAGGTAGACAGCCTGACACTCCCAGAAGGACAATTGCCACCCCCACTTTATAGATGAGGAAGCCAAGGCTCAGAGAAAACAACTCACTTGTCCAAGGTCACACAGCTGGGGCATGGCGGGGCCAGGGCTGCAAACCCTGAGAGTCTCTCTCTGGCCCTCGTACTTCTGCCGTGTGAACTAAAGGCTCTGCGACCTAGGTACTCAAAACGAAAAGGAAAAAAGTGCTGCCTCCCCTCCCCCCCTTCATTCCTGGCCTGCGTGCGTGCGTGCGTGCGTGCGTGCGTGCGTGTGTGAATAAGTGCCTTGCTTTCTTTTCTCTTTGACAAGCAAGCACCGTGTGCCCACAGGAGGGCAGGAAAGTGAGAACAGCAAGAAAAGTCTGTTTATCTCATGAGTCCTTACCCACCTTGTCACTAAGAAATTCCCAGTTCTTACCTGTCCTGTGCCCTTCCCAGTGAAAGAGCCAAGGAGAAACGTGAGCACTGAAGCAGGGGTGGCTAAAGGAGCTCGCGTTGCCCCAGGAGGGAGAAAGACCTTTCCCAAGGTCAAACGAGAGTTAGTTTCAGAGCCAGGACATGAGCACAGGCCAGCGATGGCCAGCCCAGGGCTTCTGGGGGCCATCCCTGTCAGCTTAGTCCATCCTTCTCCTCTAATGTCATGAGTGCCAGATTCTTGCACCCGCCGTCACTGTTGGTCCCTACACCCCACTTCCTGTGGATTTCACTGTCAGCCTCCACAGAACAGGGCCAGCCCTTCCCAGAGAACATGGCACAAGCCAAGGCCCCATCCCTGGGTAATAGCAATGGCACCAACAATGAGCACTACTCCCCAATTCTAGACACCCGGCTTTTCCACCTCCTAGAGATGCCATCGAGATGAGTCTCCCCACTTCCAAGGGCCTTGGTTTGCTCACCTACAAGCTGAGAGTGGTGGTAGCACCTGTGTCATTTGGTGGGTTGGAAAATTCTTGGCGACAACCCAGGAGAACATGCCAACGCTAAGCGGGCTCATGGGATACACATGTTCCGGGCTTCCCCTCGCGGCCCTGGAGATTTCCTCTCATCTCCATCCTGCCAGCCTCCTCTGTCCCCAGAGGACCTACCCCCCTAAGTCTGCGTCTATTGAAATACACTTTTCCACCAGAAAACTCCTCAGACATCAGTGGAATCCCCCACAGGTAGAATTCGGAAGCTGTTAAATGCCCCCAGAGAATCCTGAGCTCCTGGGACCGCCTGTGAAGAGCAGATCACAGGCGGAATCTCACAGAGCCCCAGCGCACCAGTTCTTCGAGGAGCCTCACCGTTGCTTACCTCAATTTCCTTCCCCTTGAACAGTGGGGAAACCGAGGCTTGGAGCGGGGAGCGACTTGCTCAAAGGCACAGAGCTGGCTGGTGCAGAGCTGGTATTCTGTTCCCTGAACCAGCACCCATCACCTCCTCCCAGACACTGGGGGTGGTGGGTGGGCCAGAGTACACCCATCCTCAGGGCCGCAGATGACTCCAAGGAAGTGAGCGTTCTTATGAACCTCTCGGCAGGGTTCTCGTCTCAGACCGTGGTGGATGGAGGAAGGGAGGTCAGTTCTGCCCGTGTTTTGCTCGTAGCCAGCTCTGTGGACCCTGGCAAGTCACTGCCACTCTCTAAATCTCAGTTACTTTATCTATAACGGGTCATAAGGCGTCACTGAATGATCAGGAATAGCCACCGTCGTCACCCTCTCCTCCCTCCCCTCCTCCTTTTTTTCCACAGCCCTCATCTATGAAACATTTGCACCTTACTCAAGGTGTATTTCAAAAATAGTTAATGAGAAGCTTAGAAGGAAGGTCTAAATATTACCCCATTTTCCAGGTGATGAAATTCAGGGTTGGGAGGATTTATTTGCTCATCCTGAGTCGCCATAAGATCCCCAGAGAGGCAACCTGGGGGGTCAGAGGGCCGAGCCTGTCTGCAGCCTTAGCCTCTGCCCGGCCCTCCTCCCACGTGAAAGGCCAAAATGAGACCCTGCGAGGCTGGCGCTGGTCCTTCCCACTGATGACCTCACCGGTCTTCCAATCCGAAGAAGTCACGTTTGAACACAAGCATGCAGAATTTTGTCAGCATCGCAGGGGGGCCAGCTTTCATCCTGCCCGTTCTCCTTCTCTGGGAGCGAGGACAGCAGGTGGGTTTGCTGAGGACCACTCAGATGTGAAATGGGTCCGAGGACAAATGAGAAAGGGGAATTTAATGTGTCTGGGCCCCTCCGTGGCAGGGGTCATCCATGCGGGAAGTGAGTTGCGTCTACAGATTTCCCACAGGGCTGGGGGTGTCAGCTAGCTTGGGCAGGGAGGTGGGGAGGCATTGCTAAGCCTTCGTACCAGCACAAGGTCCCTTCTACGTTTTCTTTCCACCTAAGGTGCCTGTCCACTGCCTGTGCGGCCTGGGGCAAATCACCCTCCTCTCTGGGCCCCCATTTCTCTTTGACTATAACAAATACATCGGAGCCAAGAAAGAACAGTGCTGGTTTCCTTCATTATTTTCTACCCACAAAGCCCTTGCATTGGCCGGGGCCTGTTGGTAACTGTTTGCGCACTAGAATCGCCTGTGCCCTCAAGTAATTTTCTTAACTGTGTCAATGCCCAGGCACCGTCCCAAACCAAATGAATAAAAATACTTGGAGATGGGGCTCAGGCATTAATATTCTTTAAGACTCCCCACGTGGCTCTAACGGGCGATGGTTCTGTGTCATCCCTCCAACAGTGCCTCTGATGGCAGATGTAAGTAGCCCCATTTGGCTACTATGGAACTGAGGCCCAGAAAAGGAAATGATCTGCCCAGTGTCACAGGTTGGCTAGTGGCAGGGCCAGGGATAGGCTCTGGGAGGGCGGCGGGGGGGTGTGTGTGGCGGGGGCGGTGGGGGGGTCTCTGTCCAGGCTGCTGAAATGTGTGGTCTCCGGACTCTGGACCGGAGGCTGGACTTGTGCTCCTCGGTACCCTCTCTCTCACCTTCGCTCAGATTGGTTTTTTCCACAAAAGATGTTTTCCTCTTGTTTCCTTTTTGTTTTTCTCTCTCCATCTCTCCTGTCCCCTCTTCTTTCTCTCTACATTTCTCTTCTTTCTCTTTGTGTGTCTCTTCATTTAACTCTCTCCTCATCCTTTCTCTCCTTGGCTCAATTTTCCTCTTCCCAGCTGCTGCTCCCCCCGGACCCTTAATGGGCATCTGTCTCTCCTATCCCTCTAGCTTCTCCCCAAAGACAAACACTGATCTCCAAACCAACTTTTTCTTTCTTTCCTTCAACCAGTTCTTTGGAGAAGTCCAGTTTCTCCCTGTGACCCTAAATGGAGATTCAGAACAAGCAATATCCCTGCTCTTCAATCTCCTGCTGTAGAGAGACTGCAAATCCCCAGCCCTGGGGAAGGTGACTTTCCATAAGCCAGTAGGTCAGTGGCTCCACAGCATCTCTCCCAAACTGGGGACACATTCCTTTAATCAAAAAGCCTCAGGTGGAGCACCTACTGTGTGCTAGATTCTGGGCACCCAGCAATTACAAAGGTAGCCTGAATCCTCCTCTCTTTTTTTTTCCAGTGAGCAAGACAGAAAACAAGCAAAGAATTTAGACACTGATTTAATTCCTTGTCATCAAGATAATGCAACCGTGTTGGAGTAGATGGTGACTTGGGGAGGAGTTGGGCTGCTTTAGGTTGAAAGACTAAGGAAGGTCTCTGAAGAATTGACACTTAATCTAAGGCCTGAGATGTGAGAAGGAATCTGCCATGCAAAGAGAGAAACAGAGCAAGGGAGAAGTGAAAAGAGAGAGATGAAAAGAGTGACTTGGGGGAGTGGAAGAGGATTTGAAGTGAAGGTCATAGCATGTGCAAAGGCCCTGCAGCTAGAAAACACTCAATATAATCAAATGACAGAAAGGAGGCTCATGCAGCTGGAATGGGAAGAGCCAGCGTGAGCAAACGAGAAGATGAGATCATGGATAGCAGGGTCCAGACTCCGAATGCCCTTGGAGGCTGCAGAACAGGGCTGGTCTTTTCTTTTTGTTGCATAATTTTGGACCAGGGCGTGCCTGTTATCTGATTTGGCATGACCGTTTGTCCCTGAGCATAGTAGGGTGGGAAACAGTGGACTTGAGGACATAGATGTGGCTTAGACTTAGCGGTTCTTTAAAAGGTGGGAATCTTCCTCCTCCCCCTTGCCACCCTGCTCCCCACCCCAAACAGAACCCAAATCGAAGGCCCTGCTTATGGGCTGGTGGCTGTTCTCACCACCCCCATAACCAACATCAACACCACTGCCACAAACGCCGTGGTCCTTACTTCCAGGTTGCTCTAACTGACCGAGGTGAGGGCGAGGCAGGACTTAAAGTATCCCTGCCGGTCTAGTTCCAAACTTTTACCATAGGAGTCAGGACAAATGGATGAAACCCATCACCTTCAAAGAATGCCTACTGTATGCCATACAGAGATAAACAGACCCCCAAAGTGGCTAACGTGAATCTTAGTATTAAGAACTGCTAACATTTAGCGGTTATTCACTAAGGGTTTTCCATGATTATCTCCTTAAATCTTTACAGTAATCCTTATGAGCCTTTCCACTTTTCAGATGAGGAAACTGAGACACAAGGAGTTGAAATGATCAATTAGGCAATTAAAATCAATCTACTCCATCCCTATCCTTAAGGCAACTGTCGTTGCCCTGCCTCCCCTCAACCCCTTACAACCCCGTTAATGGGTTAATGTGTTACCTTAGAGGAAGCATGTAGTTCAGCCTGGGGACCCAGAGATCAGAGTCTGTCCAAGTGGGTTCTAATCCTAGCACTTCTGGTCTATTGACACTTTGTTTCTCTCTGAAATTGTTTTTTTATGTGTAAAAAGAAGAGGATAACTGCTCAAAAAATTATGACAAAGTAGGGTCATGATAGTCATTTTAGGATTCATATCCATGTTAGCAACAGCCTTTATGGGTAAAATTTTAATCCCAAGAAATTACCTAATTAACGATGGAATGGCAAGCACGTGGTCAAGAAGAGGGGATAGTATGTTTTTAAGTGAAAGTCTGGGAGTAGCGGCTGATCCAGGAATGGGAAGTTTTAATAGGGACGACCTGTCCCTCTGGCCTGAGATAAGTATCCATCCTTCCCCTTAGAGAGACCAAAAGGGAACTAACCACCCCACCCCCCAAACTCTGGCAGCACTCCCCACCCCGAAAGTTACAAGATATTTCACTGCTTCTTGAATGCATGACTAATAAATGCTTCATGCAAGGCAATATTCAATCGTGCCCTGGAATTAAAGGAGTGGATTCACGCACCATATATCACCCCAGCTGCAGGAGATCAATAGTCTAGCAATAGACATTTCATAATTAAAAGAAGACGAAGAAGAAGGGGAGGAGGAGAAAAGGCATGGACCCTGCAGATGGTCCTGCATTTTCCTTGCCTTTTGGTTCCCAAGGCTTTAGAGGATTTTCCAGAACAATAAGTCCTGTCTGGAGTTGTCCAAATAGGCCGGCTGGGAAGGCACTTCAGTAAAGTCATATGGTCTGTCCCCCTGCCTTGAGGTTGACCGGGAATAAATGCTGCCATTTTTAGAGATGCTAGAATGCCTTTTACAGTTCTTCTGATGTCTTTCCGCACAATCCAAAGCTGGCTGTCGGGGCCAAGGGGTGCCTGTTCTCCTCCCAGCAGCCCTCTCTCCATCGTTAAGTATCCAGATTGTCCTCTGGGAAAATCTCTGCCTCAAGGGCACTTCGTTCAGCATAAACTGAATTTGACCTCCACAACCCTGGGGTGGTCTTGCGTATAAGGTCTGGCCGATAAGATTATCCTGTTCATTCTCAAGGCTGTAATGACTGGCTAATGGATGCACACGTGACCCAAATGAAGCCAATCAGCATCAGTTCTGGGACTTTTTCTTAACTGAGATTGCCAGGCTTGGAGGGCAGGAACCTGAAACTGCTGAAGTCTAGCTTTTTATCACGGAGAAAATGCCTGCTTTAAGAATGAAGCTTGCACGTCAGAAAAACAAAGCCTAGAGGTGGAGACAGAGAGAGAGAGAGAGAGAGAGAGAGAGAGAGCAGAACCTGTTGGACCCCTAAATTCAGCCATGCATAAATCCAGTTATATTTTTAGTTAAGAGAACCCATAAATTCACTTGTTGCCTAAACTATTTTAAACTTTCGCTAAAAGATTTTATTTATTTATTTTTAGACAGAGGGGAAGGGAGAGAGAAAGAAAGGGAGAGAAACGCTGATGCAAGAGAAAAATACTGATCAGTTGCCTCCCGTATGCGCCCTGACCAGGGGCTGAATCCACAACCCAGGCACGTGTCCTGACCAGGAATCAAATCGGAGACCCTTCGCTTGCACGGTGATGCCCAGCCCACTGAGCCACACCCATCAGGGATGCCTAAACTATTTTGAAAGGGGTTTCCATCTCTTATAAATTAAAGAGTCTTGATAAATTCATTAGTTTTTATAGGTTCACTCATCCAATAAATGAGTTCCTTAATGCAAAGGAAAAACACAGGTGTAGCTAGATCTGAAGTTTAACTCTCTAAATAGTAGCTATGTGATTTCGGGCAAATTGCCTAAGCTTTCTGAAACTCAGTTTCTTCATTATTAAAACGGGTATGGTGTTGTCTTTTAAAGGTTGTTGTCAGAGAGCGTTTAGTTCTTAGGGCGCATGAAATATGACAGTGCTTCCTCTCACCGTAGAGTCTTACGCTGCTGGGAGAGAGGAATGGAATTCTCATTGCAAAGACCCACCACTGCCACTATCACCACTTGCAGGAACAAGCTGGATCTGCTAGAACGCCCTGGTGTACAGAAAACATGTGTGCCAGCAGCACCCCCTAGACCGAAGCTGCAAAACAGAAGTTCATAAAGCTTAACTGAGATAGCAGTTTTCCTTCAAGCACAGAATTAGCAGAAGGTAATAATATTGAAGGCAATAAAGAGGACATACCTTTTCTTGCGCATCCAAATGGCACCACCCACTTTATTCGTATTATGTAACTTTCAAAACCCTATGAGGAACCGAGGATCAAAGAGGTGCAGTGACTGCCCTACAGCCACACAGCTGGCAAGCCCGAGTCCAGAGTCTGGCCTCCAAGCTCTGAGCCATGCCAATGACCAACGATAATTCCCGGGTCTTTGATGCTGACCAGGTATCAGGCATGAAGCGAGCCTCTTTTTGCATCTTCCCGTTGAATCTTCTTCCCATCGTTCTGAGAAGTGCTTGGGACCCTTTTTACAGATGAAACATGGCAATGCTAGCACTGAAATATCTCACCGTTCAATTTGGTGTGAATTGCAATTCTTATTTTATGTCTGTATATAAACAGTTTTAAAATAGTAAAAAAAAATAACATTTTTTGAAAAAGCACATATGCACATATCCTTTGACCCATTGCTAGGAAGGAGCCCTGGGAAAATCACACTAATTACCTCAAGCTGGAGACAACTTGCAGGCCTATCAGTGTAGTCCTCATTTTAAAATAGGTTGCATCTGTGTAAAAGAAGTCTGTTACTTGTTTAAAATGAATGAAGTAGAGCCGTCTGTGTTCATGACAAAAAGATATCCAACTGTATTTGCAAATGAAATGAATGCAGAACCACAATAAAACAGAAAAACCAAAAAAGCAAAAACCCCTTCACGTCCCATCACCTCCTCCTCTTCTGTTTCACCCCTGCACCTCTCCTCCAAGTTCCTGGCCCTGGGAGCCGCCGCTGACCTCAACTTTGAAGGCTTTGCTTATCCATCCCCTCTTCTGAGAATGCCCTCTGTTTCCATATTTTTTAAGAGTTTGTTTACTTATTTTTAGAGAGAGGGGAAGGGAGACCAAAAAAAAAAAAAAAAGAGGGAAAGAAACACCAATCAGTTTTCTCTCACACGCCCCCAACCAGGGACCCGGTCTGCAACCAGGCGCGTGCCCTGACCAGGAATCGAACCGGCGGCCTTTCCGTTTGCAGGATGACATCAAATCCATTGAGCCACACCTGTCAGGGTGTGATTCTAGTCAGGCTCATGGCAACACCTCTCTCATCTTGTCATGATGAATTCTCCAAAGGCAGCACCCTGTGTGCCCAGGACCCAGCGCCAGCCTGGCACAGAGGAGGGACGCAGAGGGCGTGCGTTAGACATCCAGTGCTCTCACTGGATGTCCCCCCAACTTTGAGTTCTTTCTTTGGTCACTTCCTTCTGACCCTTGTGAGTTCTTGTGAAGTGGGTGGCTTTGGGGGATAAATGTGACATTTTTCAGGCATCTTGTTTCCAGGTGCCATGCTGGGCGTCTCACTTAGATATGTTTTCTTGTAATCTTTAGGTTTAACCTTTCATCACCTCATTTTACATGTAAGAAGCCTGAGGCCGTGGGGGAGGGGAATTGACTCAGTCAAGGTTACCTGCTGCTTGCTGCTGGGATTAGGGCACAAACTTAGGTGGCAAGGAGAGCGGAAGGGAGCAGCAGGTATGCCCAGCACCGCATCGTGCCCCATAGCGTCTAGACTCAGAGCCCTGGTGGAGTTCTTACACCTGATCTATAATGTGTCACTCAGGCTACTCCAATAAACAAGGACTGGCCGCTGGCGAATTGACCCATGGACGGGTCCTCAGTCACCGCTGAAAGAGATGCTCGTTTGTTAAGAAGCCTGTGGGCTGTCCCAAGAGCTGTCACCCTGTGACAATATTGACAGAGCCTGTGCCCGCACCTCGTAAAACCCCAGTGTACCTACGTGGGCAAGCAAGCCCATCCTCTCTCACCGGGAGAATAAGTGTAAGGAATTAAGGAGACTCTGATTAAACAAACAGATGTTTTTAGTCGGCAATAGAAGTGTCAACATGATCCTAATTAATGAATGTGTTAATGGCTGTTCTCTGTTTGAAGACAATAGTCACCGCCTTCTAGATGTATCCACAATGACTCACAGGGCACTCACACAGATGCACGCAGAGAGCCTGCGTGGGGCGGGCGTGCAAACCGATATGCCCACAGGGAGCGTGCCCTGTGCTCACAAAAGGGACATACAATGCCATAGAGTCACATGCGAGGAACATGCACAGGTTTTACAGGGAACAAGCAGGGCAGTTTGGACGTAGGATATGGAGTACACGTGTAAGTACACATCTGCAAAGCACATAACACAACGCACACACAACACGCCCCAGCACACTGCGACACACTTTCAATAGCACGATACTGACACCGTGCACGCCACCCCCACAACAACACAATGCACGCAGGGCACCCACACAGCACCCATGCAAAACACACCCCGCATAGACAGTGCTCACAGGATACATCCACATCCTCCACAAAACACACAGTGTACACACCACATATGTGCATGCAACACACTCCATTCATGACGCACCTCAGCTTGCATGTAACACATACGCAGCGCACCACACACACACACATGCACGTGTGACACATGGACTCCCAAGAGAGCTCATGGTTCACCGAGCGCTGGCCTGGGCCACTTCACACACCCTCAGGCACATACTCAGCATCAATAGTAATAATTCCCGTTGTGTGTGCCCACCAAGCACAAGACTCAAAACAAAAACACACAAAAACAACAAAAACACAGAAATGAAAAGGGTAGAAACTCCTCCCTCCAGGGTATCCCAGGCCTGATGAGAAGCTGGAGTACCTCCTTGTGAGAAACATCAAGAGAATTTCTCAACACTATTTATGTGTTTGTGCTTACACATATTGTCCTGTATTTAAACAAGTTAAGTCATGCGAAAAGGCTTGCTCTGCAGAAAAAGTGCTGGACAACCTTGAGTTGTGCTGTAACCACTCAGTGATTTCTTTTTTTAGATTTATATTTATTTATTTTTTAGAGACAGGGGGAGGGAGGGAGAAAGAAAGGGAGAGAAACATAAATGTGCGGTTGCCTATCGTGTGCCCCCTTACTGGGGACCTGGCCTGCAACTGAGGCATGTGCCCTGACTGAGAATCAAACTGGCAACCCTTTGGTTTGCAGCCTGGTGCTCAGTCCACTGAGCCAGCCAGGTCAGTCGTCTTTTTAATGAAGAATGCCAAGGAAAAAAAAATCCTGTAACTCTCACTGCATTTATCTTTAGCAACAGCATTTTTATATCTCAAGGATTGGGAATTGTATAACTGAACAGATCTCCTTTTTACCCTGGCTGCTAGGAAGCTCAGAGCTAATTTTTAATCCATGCATGGTAGGAGTGTTTGTTTTTCTAGTATAAACTTCTGACTGTTATATCTAGAGCTATTTTATGTTCCTACAAGTATATTGTATTCTACTTTTAAAATATACTTTTAAATGACTAAGTTTTTCCTGGAAGAATATAAGGATTGAAAGGTATGTTTTAGCTGGATTTATTAGGGCAGGAGAGCTGCTGTAACAAAGAACCTCCAGTTCTCAGTGTCTCAACCCATCGAAGGTTTATTCCTTGCTCATGGGTTAGCAGGAGGTGGGCCATTGCTCCACAGAGTCATTCAGGGACACAGAGTCCCTTCCGTCCAGTGGCAATTAAAGCATAAGGGGAAAAAAGCAGAACTGTATCCTATGGGTGTAGCTATAGCTTTATCTCGGCACACAGTAGGACCTCAGGACTAATACACACTAGGACCCAAGATCATGTCCAGAGGAGGGAGTGTTGGTCTCCAATGAGCAAGAAAGAGAACATACCAGGAAGAACCCAGCCTCTCAGCTGCGCACTGAGAAAAAACCAATTCTGGATCTCCAGAGAAAGCAAAAGGCAAATGGACAGACAGACCCCATCTGGACAAATTAACAGAGGAGAGAAATGGTGCGTAGTATGTGGAGACCATGGTGGGGCTCCTTCTAGCCGAAGAGAGGGTTTTGATGGGCGTGGTGGGTTTTGATGTTGGAGAGAATGGCAGAGCCTGACCCAAGAGAGCCTTGAGCATCAGACCCCAAAATTACTTCTTTATGCCGTACACTTTTAATTACCCAACACTTGTTGAGTGCTGAGAACCATGCGGAGTGCTTCTCTTGTAATTATCTTATCAATTTCTACAGCAACACTCGAGGGCCAAGTACCATAGTGACATGCATTTTACAGGAGTGGACGCTGAGACTCACAGAGGTGAAATGACTTTCCCAAGTTCACACGGACAGAAAGTGTCAATGTCAGAACTTGAAAAGACACACTATCTTAGCTGCTACCCCCAGGGCCTCCAAAAGAGTGACTCTACCCTGTGTCGTGGTCACTGCCCTGTCAAACTGGGCTAGCTAAGGTTATCAGAGGGCAACCTGACAGGGGGTAGCAGCAGAAGACTCAGAGTTGGCAACGATTCAAAAGCTAAACCCCCAGCCCTGTGAGAGGCACTTAAAATGGAAGCCTTGATGTCCTCGCCTGTAAAATGGGGCTAATAATGCTTCCATCCCAGGGCTGCAGAAAGAGCTCCACAAGACACAACGTGCGTGTCCTTCAGCCCAATGTCCGGCACGTAGTCGGGGCTACATAGACAACAACCGTCATTACTGTTGTGGTGGTGGTTGTTTTTAAAGGGATGGAGGAGTCATGGGACAGGCTGCCATACAGCCAGGAGACAAGCGATTTGGGAATGCTCTCGCGGAGGCCGTGGAGAGGGACAGCTGTGAGGGAGATTAAGGAAATTCACGCGGAATATATGTACGTCTGGTACGTATGGCACTTTGGCAAAGACAGAATCGGGATGAATGCAGTTCTCCCCAGAAGGATGTGAATGGCATTTGGTGTCCCTTGTTGTTCAAGCCAGGAGCAGTCCTGTGTGTATCTGTGTGTTTCATGCAAATGTGGGCGCGTGTGGATGTAAATTGCACATGGCTCGGAGACACAGGGGCGGGTGGAGAACAAAGAGGACACAGACTCCCCCGTGGAAGAAACCGGGGCACGGAGGGGGCCCTCAGGGGCTGGAGCTTGGACCTGAGTCCTCTCTCCTTCCACGTTGGGCCAAAAGTGGGCCCTTGCCTCTGTGGACTTGTGTATAAAATGGGGCTGGGATCACATTCCCTAGACTGGCATCAGGGCTGGGCTAGACCTTCCTTTGAAGTCCCTTGTTGCTCCAAGACCCCAGGCCTATGGGAGGGGAGGGTCTGTTCAAACAGGACAGGAAGAACAGCTCTGAAGTTCAGAAAAGGGACTGTGTCCCTTTCCACGGCCTCCGCGAGAGCATTCCCAAATTCCTTGTCTCCTGGCTGGTATGGCAGCCTGTTCCATGACCCTTGCATCCCTTTAAAAACAACAACAATGATGTCTGCTGTTTATGTGGCCCCTACTCTGTGCCAGACATTGGACTCCTCAAAGTCAGGGGAGGTGAGGGAGAAGGAGGGGAGATATTGGCAAAAGATCCCCAATTTCTCAAGGACACCAGGAAAGTGAAGAGATGACCTCTAAGAGATGTTCAGAAAAAAATATCTGGAGCTGGAAAACATCCTCTTCCTCTTACATCATGTGTAGCTTCCTCTGTCACCAGGTCCCTCCATAAGTTCCCCTGGCTAGGTTTCCTTTGTCCCCAGGCTTCCTTTGTCCCCAGTGACCATCCTACTTCATTAGTCACTTGTGCTGGAAGCGATCAGTGGAGGACAATGGGAGAGGACCAAGAGAGAGCACCCCCTCCCAAGATTCTCCCATCGAGGGATGGGCCCCTGTTGTTAGCCCCTTCATGGTTCCAAAACAAATGACCAGCATCAACACTCAGAGAAATTAAGCTGGAAGCTGAACAATGAGTTGAAAAAAAAAAAAATCCTGGACTCCAACAGCGACCTGGCTTGGGTCCTGGGTTCAGGGCATCCGGGTCGCATATCCCTGGACAGGAGACTTTATCTCATGTAGCCTCGATGTCCCTGCCTGAGAAACGGGCTAAAGAAAGAACACACGTTGAGGATGGATGAGAGGGTTCACAGCCAAAACTCTCGCCAAGTGCCTGCCTCGTTGTCTGGCATGGAGTAAGAGTCCTTAACTGTCATTTACTGCCCCACCTTTTTTTATGGCAGGGGGTGGGAGGGAGACACGGTCTCATTCAACCTTCTAGGACCACGCCCTTATGTTTACAGAAAGTCCTTTCTTCCTTTAGCCAGACACACCTAAACATTGTATCTGTCTCCAGCTCTCTCTCCACTTAGATACTGATCCAGGAGAAGAGCAGAATAAAACATGGGAAGCTATAAACTGCGACACTACTTCCCCCTCCCCTTGGTACACTCTGATTATGTGTAAACAGCAAATAGCAAATTATTTCCTCTTTGTCAATGCCTCAAGCCACCTCGGGGTCCCTCAGAATGAGTGATTGGCTCTAGGACACCGTGCCACAGTTGGCTTTGTGTAGATACTCATCTCCAGGGAGCCATTTTCCAGATCGGGGGGAATTCTGGGAGAGAGGGTATGGGTGGAGCCACCCTGCCCCAGGGTCATGAGAGCACAGAGAGACTGGGTGGAAAAGCCCAGCTGGCCTGATTCTTGAGCGCCATTTACTGGCACTTCTGCGATTTACACAGAATCTCTCTTGACTCCTGGGACGTAAGGTGGAGAACACCTCCACTCGGGCACCCCCAAACCTTGCATCCCAGGTTCCATCCTTAGAGCTTGGGAGGCTTGATGGGCTTTGGGGTGGCAGGGGTGAAGGTAGGTATGCCTGCAATTTCCTATGTCCTGTAGACTTAGATTCAAATTTTAAGTTCAAATTTTCGTTCTGTTATTGAAAGAGTTTCCAGAATGCTGAGCAAGAAACCTAACTTTCCTGTGCCTCTGTTTCTTCATCTTTAAAATGGGTATAGTAATAAAGCCCCCCCGGGGGCAGTGGGAGCATGAGATCCTGTGTCAAACAGGGCGGCAACTTGCACAGAGCCCCTGGGTGAGAATGAGGCAAAGGCGACCATCCTGGGCAGAGCGGTTAGAGAAAGGCACCGCCCTTCCTCCAGGC